>JAJHJA010001434.1:0-111695 GCA_021202915.1 Heliconius himera | reverse complement strand
TGGAATACGATAGCTATCGAAAAATTAATTTTCTCTTTTCAATGCTCCATCATGTAATCGCTTCCCGGGATATTTGGTTTCTTTCGTATGATTATAATTAATAAATATATACATATATCTATATACGTAAGAAAGGTAGAGGTAAAAAATATGATTGATATTTTTTTGAGAAAAGTTGATCTTAAAGTATAATAATAAATTTATTTATTTGTATTATTATTAATTGCGTTTCGTGGCGTATCTCAACGCCGCTTTTTAACGCCGCGCGCGGAGAAATGATAATAATACAATCAGTTCCGTCTTTGTATCGTATCCATAATTATCGCGTTACCAGTGAGACACTCAAACTGCGCAACACGCTTTAATAATTTAATTATAATTTCTTGTATAAGTTAATATTATACCCATATTAATTCATACCAAAATCTAAAATTTAAACAACCGTAAAATCTTTAACCACAACCAAAAACCCAAGTTTTACAACATCAGACGACCCTCTAAACTTGCTTATCATCTGCGTCTTCCCAAGCCTACTCAACCCGCATACATACCATCGAAGTTTAACCATACATTCCCGCATGTTTTTTCATCCTGCCACTACCTCTACTAATAAGCCATTGTACTATTGTTCGTTATATAGTGAAATATCATAACAATATGTAAGTACTCCTGTTTTTGTTACATCAAAATGAATCCACTCGACAATCGTTTGAAACAGCCAAAAACTAATCTGATTTGTACAGTACAGTATAGCTTGTGAATAAATAAATAAATAATATTTAGATATGTATGTATATTTTGAATATTTCAGTTCAATTGTAAGCATATACAATGCACATATACGCGGCTTAGAACGTGAAATTTTTATATGTAAGATGACCACCAAAAGCGGATTTCCTGAAATAAAAACCTACGTTAAAGAAGTAATAGAGGAAGGCAAATGAGGATGTGGGTGACAATTAGTTTGATAACATGGTTTAGTAATTTAGTTGTGAAGAATTTAAAATTCTTCTAAAAGCCCTTGGGCTGTTCTTAAATAAAAAAAAATGTTGAAATCCCGTACCGTAATTTTATGAAATGTATAATTGAAATTTATGATTGAGTAATTTTGTTTCTTATTTATCACTCGCATATATTTATAACACCTAACTAACTTTTGTTATTAAAACTCAAGAACAAAAAAGATAAAGAATAATTTAAGTGAATAAACATTCATATTCGGCAAAAAGGAATTACCCGCGATGTAATTCTAAAATGAAATCTTCAAGACGCCTTACCCAAACAGTCCCCTACAGCGCGGCGGATACAGCCAGGCTATTTTAGTTGTTTAAACGAATTGAACGAGGCTCAAACGAAGTTTGCTTACCCACATATTTTATTAGTACTTCCGCTGCGGCAAGAAATTTGTTATATTTTTGAGATAACTCAATTCTGGTTCGTTCTTTATTGAAAATTAACATTTAAACTTTTGTATTCAAATTGCTTATTCTTTTATCTGAAATGTAAATGTTTACGTATTGTTTGTATTAACTTATTAACGTGAATATAGCTGTACTGATTTCGATAATATTATTACATAAATAGTTTAAAAAGCGGACTAACCTTTTCTAGCAAGTTAAAAAAAGGTTTCACGCTTTACCCCATCCTATACAGAGAACCGTGTCAAGACACTTTTGTCTCCGCTTTCTATAATTATATTTTTATATAAATACATTAGAAATCTTATTTACCTGACAGGATACAATCTTTAACACCGATATAAATTCGTTGAGTCAAGGGTCGTTTTAAATCACAATAATGTAAGACGTGTGATGAAGAGCGCGCGTGTATATGAAATGGGTCCTTTACCCGACAGAAGAGGAGGGTTAAATACTAACGGTCCGTTAATTTACAAATATATGGAGATCGAATTTGTATATATATATATATATATATAAACATTTGATGTTTTATTGTATAGGTACATATAAAATCAGAAAGATAAATCAGCTTCACGCTGTATCTCGCACACAGCAGGGTAGGCAGAGAGAACCTAGTGTTAAGACACTCCGTTCCCCACTTTCTGCCGAATTCTGCAGGCATTGCGTGTTGAGTGGCTGAATTCAATGCCGAATATAAGCCGTATAGGTACATATACTTAGCCGAATATAGTTATGTAGATATATGCTTTCTGGTTGGAGTTTTCAGTAGGTGGTAGTCTGCCGTACTTGAACTTAAGAACAATGTTTAAAATTTAATTTCCACAACCATCTCCATATGTTAGATATAATCTATGTGAAACTTATAAAATTTATATATATGAACTGTCTGGTTCAAGGCGGTGATCTTAGGAAGTAAGGTTTCATTGAAAAATCCTGTTTTTTTTGACAGTCCATTTAACCCACTGCACCTGCCGACAGTTTTTCATGGCACTTAGAATGTGTCATACGTATCTATTATTTCCATTTGAACACACGGTCGAAGTCGCAGATAAGAGCTAGTTCTATTAAAAAGCGTTAATATTTTACATTACTTTGCAAATAGCCTTCCGTTTAATTTAATTATACAGGGCTATACCAAACCATCAACTATTAACATTCCTACTAAATATTAATAATCAATTTAGTTTCCATGTAAATTGGTCGTCTTAACCAGACACCGGCTAAGTAACTGAGCACTACAAGATTCATCTCCGAAAACTTGAATAACAAAATGAATAGAGTCCGCCATGTTATGTACGAACGAGTTCATTTAAATTTTTAAAATGTAAATTAAAAGCGTTGACTCCATTCGTTTACTATTCCTTTAAAGCGAGAAGTTCCGGCTATTCAAGGAAATACAGAATAAAATTTAAATGGACTCAGTTTAAGGTGAACCTCGTTAATTTTTCTTTATGTTTCGTCACTTGGATACATGGTTATCAAATTGTGGAATAGAGCTGCTGTTTTTAAGACTTAAATTAAGTAGTATAGCTAATTAATAACATATATTATGTTAAAACCAAAGTAATAATAATGTATTTAAATGATATTAGATTTATAATATCCCACAACAAAATAAATAAAAAATGAAATAAAGACTTCTTTCTATTCGTCCTAAACACTCTTTTGTTATTTTTTGTACATAAGTATTATTTTTGTACCTTGTATCTAGGTATATTTTTTAATTTTTTTATGGCTTTACACTCAGTGTCATTAAAACAGAGAAAGCAGAAGAAACCTACTGCTAAGACACACGACCGTCGTGTGTATTCAAAAACTGTACCATTGCGCCACGACGAACAAAATATACTTATAACCATTATTTACAAACCATTATTAAAACTCATCCATTCACCATCCAATCTCAAAATCACTTAACGAGTCTTATAAAGTGATATAAAGGAAACAGCTGTTCAGTATATAAGTGTATATTGTATAAGATTTATGTGATAACTTCTTTGTCAAAACATTGGAACAATGGCATGAGTGTGATGCAGGTGTTGTCGATGCCTTATTGTTTCATGTTATTTCAAATATTATGCTCAAGATGAAATAAAGGGTGAAATTTATGGTTATATTGGAACTTTCTTAAGTATATATGACGCTATACCTGCTGTTTATACTACTATTACCTCTACTATAATAGATACTTATTAAATAGGATCTTTGCTTTTCACGATTTATACACATTTTAAATTAAATTCTTTTTTTAACCGAAATAGTAGCGTTTATTTTGCGTTAGTAAATGTAGAGTAGTATTAGTCCGCGATTAATCATCGAATTGAGAGTTTCATTTTAATCTCTTTTTTTCTCCTCCTTTACAAGTTTCATCCACTTTCATCACTTCTTTGTACATATCCTCTAAATATTGACTCCTCTCTTCTAAAGGATAAGAGAAGTTCTCTTACATCAATCAATATTCAATATCAATTTTTAAATTATTCAGGAAAAATTACCTCCTATTTCAGAACGTTCTGAAAGTTCTTTTCTAACAGAATGAGCCAGTCGTCGCATACGTTTCAATACACGAACACCAGTTGTTGTATAAAACGTAAAAAAATAGAGAAATAAAATACCTATACAGAGCCCAATAGAATATTTAAATATCGTCTGGCTCAAACAATAGTTGGGCAACCTTTGTTATGTTAAACTATGCTTCGAACCATCAAATATAACGATGGCGGTTATTTTTTTTTTATTATAAAGTATTTTGCGGGACAGACAGGCAGTTTTTGTTTTTAATTTTGTCTAACTTGTGGGAGAGGGAGACCTCGGTTGACCTTCGAGACGGTCACATGGTACGAATGAAGAAGTTGAAGTCAGTGGACGAGGCGAAAGAGGTATGAAAGACCGCAACGTTTGGCGCGCACAGAGCAGTACTAAAATTATATTAAAAATCGCTTCTCGCATAGCAAGATAGGCAGAGATAACCTAGTGTTAATACTTTTTGACAGAATTCAAGATCTTCATTGCAACAAATTGAAATGCTTTTAATATATATATTTTACTACACTTAGCTACGTTCTTGCCTAACATTAGATATATTATTTTTAATCGAAATCTGACTGCAAGTCTTTATTTCAGTTCTGAGTTAAGTACTCGGGTCAAGTGTTCAATGCCCTATTATTAACCTTTTTTTTGTAGAAGAACAAGCCTTCGTTTTTTCGTTAACTACATACATATTAAGTAAATAATATTTTATTTTTTTTATTATAATGAAACAAGTATATATAACATTTTATAATTAACAAATTCTAATTGAAATTAAACTGTTGTCTAGACTTAATGAAGTAATCCTAAAAATAAAGTAAAAGTGATTTTACAGATTTCACTAAACTATAAGAACAAGATACTGTAGACTGTAATCTAGAACCTTTTAGTGAGTTTATTCGAGAATTCTTAACGCGTAATGGACTCTTAAGAGCTCTTTGCTAAGTTAATGATTTAAAAATTTCCGAAGTTTTAATATTAATTTGTACGGTAAATCCAATTTGTCATGTTTTTGAAAAATTATTTAAAGTTTTGTCCTTAAAAGCTCAGGGAAACGATTTATTTTTATTTCCTGGAGTATTTAGACAAAGAAAAGCGTTTGAGTTATGCCGCCCAAAACGCATTGTCTTTAATTTGGGTGAAAAGCGGAGAATAGAGTATTTCAACAAAAAATATTTTCACGTCCACCTTAGTGTTTGTGGAATAAAGCGTGAAACTAAGATTTTTTCCTATTTTCATGCTATAAACACTGTATCTACTATCTAGTTATATATACCTACTCTTTTTTTTTTACTTAAAAGATTTAAAAAAAAAGTCATAATGAAGAGATTTATCCACAATAAAAAAATTTAAAATGCATATAATTGAAGAACCTAATACCCCATAACTAAAGTAACACCTCCACCCATCCATTTACAGCCCAAGAGTCAAATCGCTTTACCAAATCATTAATACCATCTTCAATATACCTAGTTATAACCAGAATACCTTTCTGAGGAACCCCAAAGGGGAATTCTTGGAGAGTAATTAATCATTTTCCTTATAATAATAATTAATGTGCACGTATTTTAATGGCTGACATCAAGTTAAAATCTATAATACGTAGTGTTGTGTATTGTTGTAGATAGATTTATTTGATGTTATTAAAGATTTGGGTCGTGTGTTCGATTTCGGTTGTAAGGAATTATTTATGCAAAACAAGCTGACATTTTTTTATTTATAGAAGTTTATAATGACTATGTAATGTATTCAATAATCATTTTGGTAATATTTTCAATAATTTTGTATCTTGTTTACAAAACACAATATATAAAAATCCCACCTTAAATCATATCTTATCCATAAAATTAAATGTTATTTGTATTGTTTTTTAGATTATATGATTAGGCGGCAACATAAGAGACTATCGATATATTCCATCGATTGTTTATATTAATAATTTCTTCTTAATAGAATAATATGAAATTACTAGTGTATTGCTTTTGATATATAATTAAAGCTATCGAGTCAAAGTTGGGAGTCATGGATTCAAGCCCGCTGTCTAAATGAATTTGGAACGGTGAATTTGGATTTCTAACTTTTGTATTGTATTTGCAGAAACGAAACTTATTTTTTTTAAATAAAAAAATAAATTAACAAGTCGATACAATAATTAAAGCATTAAAAATAATAAAGATATTTTGCAAATTTTATCAACAACAATATATTCTTGTGAAGCTAAAAAATAGTCTCAATCTTTCTCATATAAAGTAACTTATCGTGCTCAATGCATCAAGCTCTTACTAGAAGTCCAGTTAAAAATAAACAAGGCGTCCTAAAGGATCACTAAACTAAAGATTTACTATGTCGGGATCGGGCGTACAACTTGTTCAAACAAAGTCAGGGTTTGTACCCACCCATAACCAGTACAAATATTTACAGTTAGTATAGGATAGAAGATATTTTTGTTATATATTATAATACTTTTACTTAAGTAGAGATCTTGTTGCGTTTTGGAATTAGGAATGTATTGGGAAATGATTATGGATGATTATTTTTTCTCCAAATGCGTGATAGGTGGTGGCCCTACAACTTTATTTCCGATTTCTTAATCAATGGACTATTTTTAACGAGTATAGCGGGTTAAAATCGATTTAAACGTTTGTAAATTCGAAATAATTGTCCAATGTCTAAGCCCACAGTCATTGTCTTTACAATTTAACCATCATCAGAATAGAAGAGTCTATTCTCTTTGTACAGTTCTACAATTTTTACCGTCCCTAAAATTTCAATTTCATCACTTTCTTTATTGTTTTTGATTTGTAATTTCAAATCTAAAAAAATACCTTAATTTTGTTAAAACTTAGAAGAAAATAAGCTTACACATTTCATTGCGGCAAAAGATTTGCGAAGAAATTCGTGAAAGTATAGCAAACAATGCTATAAATCTTAATAAATACGCCCAAAAATTCCCACGATAATCCCCCGCCTCGCCTCTTAAGCCCAGCGGTTTTCTAGAATTTTTTATTTTGTCCGAATTGGAGTACACTATGTTTAGTTCTTTAATATTAAACGGATTGCTTTAATCATTTGCAATCTCTTTTATATTAGATATCTAATCTATAATTATGTCACTACGGCTTATCTCTCTTTGTTTAATGGTAAACAGTATGTAATTTTATAAGGTCATTTGATAGTATTCGTATTGTTTATATACATTGTAATAGTCGAAGAGAATATAATTATGTATTATTCCAGTCTACATCGTTTAATTTTAAAGTCTTACATGGCGCAGGAGTACAGTGTCCGATTATAAACGCGATGATTGTGAGTTCGATTCTCACTTGGATGAAAAAGCATTTAAATAAAATATTTTGTACAAGAGTTGAGATCAAATAGGTACTTAATCCAATAAAATGTATGCAACATTTTACATTGTACAACAAGCTTGAACCAGCCCCTCTTGTCTTTACCACTAAGCCCAAAGTTTCTTTTTGCTTTTTATTATCCTCCATATATAGCAGTATAGGCAGAGGAATGCTAGTGCCAAGACACTGCACTTTCCGCCCAATTTTCGAATCTTTGCTTGTTGAGCAAAACTCAAAGCCGCGCTTTATCTTAATACCACGAAGAAATTAAAATAGCTCATTCCCATAATTGCCAATCGAACTCACAACCGTCGCAGTGGCGACCCAACAGTGCCTATGTGCCACGACGGCTACTAGTTCCAAAATATAATTTATTAGTGATACACAACACAACACAGATAGGGGTCAAAGATCCTCGCTTAAGACAATATCCCTGTGTGGTCGTCTCAAACAATGGTTTCTACGGAAACACCGGCTTACGCGCTTATACGTACGCGATGTATGTTTAGGTCTTCCTTAATCTCACGCCATCAATAGATTAGACTAGGCTATGGAAACTAGGTGAATTTTGTGACTTTACTATATAAATTAATTCTTGAAAAGTAAATATAAAATGATTTTTTGCGTTTAATATGCTGGATTAAACTTAAAGGCCGCAGGTTTAAATCCAATTTAAAAATATTTCGTATTTTAGGTATTTACTTATTTTGATAGGTAGTTTAATTGACAGAATCTTCAGATTTCGCTTCCTAGTAAGCTTTCATTAGGGAGTGGAGGATTGATTGGAACTTTTACTGCTAGATTTAAGTACCTGACAAAATATAAAAAAAATCGACTGTCATATTTTATTGTTACGTGTTTAGTTATTGTATATCGCACTTACTTTTATTTCTATATTTATATAGGTACAGTCAAAGAAAACGGCTTAACGCTTTTCCTTGCTTAAAACGGGGTAACAGGGTACTGTTCATTTTCGTTAACAGATCGAGGAAATGAAAATAATTGTTTGTCACGAGTGGGGATCGAACTTACAACTGTCGCGCACACAGAGTAGCTGGGCCATTGCACCATAACACCTTATTTATCTAAAATAATTATTTAATATAAATAATACATAATTCAACACGCCTACTACTTATAAATTATTTGTCAATTTAGCAAATTTTCCATACAATATAGAGACTTAATTATATTCCCTTGTAATAATGTTTGTTTTATCTTGTTTACAGGTAATGCTGACTGCTTGCGATTCTCAAACACGATAACAATATAAAGGGTTTAACCGGATTGAGTGATTTTGGTTAGTGCCTGCTGCTTTTGTCCTTTTCTTACATATTCATATTGTTCAATATTGAAATGAGAAAGATAAATATATATTGTGTATTTTATGCTATATAAGCATGTTTAAGGAATTTTGTTACAGTGGGAAATCTTGTTGAGATTGTAAATTCAATTACACTTGTGGCAGCTTCACGCTAGTTCCTGCATAGTAGGATAGACAGTCAGACTGACAGCGTGTCGTAATACTATACCTAGTATTAAGACACGCCAGCTCACCCTTTCCGCTCAATTTTTAACACATTTGCACATTACGTGTTAAGTGGCGTAACTCAACGCCACGCCTTGTCATTTACAGTGAAACGCCGCTGCCGCACTGTTCGACATGTTTGTTTTATTATAAGCTAAAATATAACTTAAAATATATTTGTATCGTAAAATTACAATACGTATCAACGATACCTCTATTTTAGTTTCTAATTTTAGTTTTTATTTTGCTTAAAAACTTAATTATTTTAGTCGTTTCCATTACATAACGAATATATGCACTTATAATTGTTGAAAATATTTTATAAGACAATTAACATTTTCTATCCAATTATATATTCCAATTTGAAGTATAATTGCATTCGGTGAAATGACTATGTATTAAATTAAATATCTTATATTTCAAGGTGAATAGTAACAGTTATAGTAACATGTCAAGATCGATTGATATCGTAACTTTATTTTGTAGGTTAAGCTTGTACTGAACATTCGAATAGACATCTATCATCTTTACATCTTTAGAGTTTATACCCGAATTTTTTAAGGGTTTTTCACTTCTATGTGGAAATTTATATAATATTAATTATACGAATGTTATTTCATTAATATACATTGGCGTTCAGATCAATAAAAAATGTAAAAAAAAATACAAAAAAAATAACCTAATAAAATAGAACGGAATTGTCCCATAATTTTTTTAAAAAGACAAGACTAAGAATTAAACAAAATGCATTTATTTACGGATATACCTAATAAAACGTTTTTAATTTCCGGTTATTCGACCATTCTAACACATACCTATACTTATGAGTATTGCTATTTTCGTAAGAAACACATATTATTGTTGTTATACTACTTACATATTTAAGTCCGAACATGCCCGCGCCAAGGCTCAGTTCCGCATCCGCTTCTCAGAATGTAATAATAGAAATTACAAAGTATTAAATAAATAGTCATATAGTTTTATTATTAGAAAAATATGATTATAAAACAATTTTCATTTTCTTATATGTTATTTCCTTATATAGTCTTTTTCTTATGTCCCGGATTTTCTAAATATAACCTATTAGAAAATACGTGTTGAGTAAGTAATTGCTGGATTATCGCGGCGCAGTGCAACTTATTACCTGTAACAGTAAAGGTTGTGGATTCGATCCCTGTTCAAATTAAATTTCCTCCTCTCTAGTAAAATGAGAGACTCCCCACTCTCCGCCGAATTTTCAATGCATTGCGTGTTGAATGACGGAGTTCAACTCCGCAATAAAAAAACTAAATTATCAATAACAATATCCAAAAACACAAAACATTTATTGTGATTTTAAATCATTCTATGTAACAAATGTTTCGAATAAAGACATACCTACCTACTAATTCTAACATACTCGTATGTACATAGGTACTCTAACATCCAGTTACCAAGGCACTTCCGTATACGTTTCTCAGAATGATTAATGATATATACGTTGACACGTGGATTCGCCTGTTCTATTAGATCATTAGCTGCCAACTTTGATCTAGGCTAATTGTGGAACGTACAGTTTTGATTGTATTTAGCAATTCCGGAGACAAAGACGTTTTGCGGTTTGTAACTAGGGTGACATTTAGTTATTTAGAGGAGAGTGGTTTTGATTTAATATACTTCATCATTTTAGATATATTTCATTATTATACTTGTACTACAGTTTATTATACTACTAATATGCGTTCGCGGCTTTACCAGCGTATTTTTCGATATTTTCAAAAACAGTTTTTTCGGAATTTACCAAAATTCTCATTTTTGTGCTCCCATATGTTCTACAAAGAGCCTGTTATTAAAAAAATCAAGTTTCTAGATTCAGCAATTGAGTTTGCGCGTTGATGTGTTGGTGTGACATAGGTCTTACACCTATCTGTACTTACTACCTATGGAAAAGTAAGGCCTGCGCATAGATTTTATTCATGTTATTTTTCGACTTGCTGACAAATTTAAAAATTGCCAATTTGCCTGTCAAGTTTAAACTATTTACTCGTAAAGTCACTATTAGATCATTAACACTACATGCCAATACGTATTGAGGCCGTGGTAGCACAGTGGGACAACGTCTGAACGTCTGTAGATGCGACGGTTGTGAGTTCAGTGCCCATTTAGGAGAATTAATAATTCTCATTTTCGGCTGGAAAATGGACGACATTAAGTTTTCTCTCTACGTTTTCTTCCAACTATATGCAGTATAAAACTTGAAGCTGGAAAAAAAAACATAGATTTTAACCGCTAGCTGCATAATTCTAAATAAATCCCCTTTTATATTGACGCGATTTTATAAAATAAACCGTTACTTTGTTTACTATAAATCGTGATGCTATAGCGGTGACGAATAAGATGTAAATAACTAGATATTTCCGACATCATGACACATAGAATGTTTCCAATACATACAGAGTGGATTCCGTTCCGTAGTAGTTTAAGGAATTTCAATGAAGGTCAATTTTATCTATGTGGAAAGAACAGACACGCTTATAAGTCACATTTGTGTTGGAAATACCCATTTTTCTTGTCATACGATGATAGTGGAGAGCCTATTGATTCATCACTGTTTTAGGACCGTTTATAAATATTAAAAAGTAAAAAAAAACAAACACAATATGCACTCAGGTGCGGCGTTAAGTTCCGCCACTTAACAGGCTTTATCTGAAATTCGAAAGAAAAGTAGAGAACGAAGTGTTTTGAAGCGTAAAGTTAAAAAAGTATACATGACTTATTTAATACTTGCGAAAGATGAGGTTCCAGTACGGAGTAATACAACTAACTAGTCTTTATTAACTTGCAATAATAAATTGTTAATTGTATAAAACTCAGTATTTGAACTTACTTACTATTACTTTATAATTGGTTAGCCATATTTGAGTTCGAACAGTGAAGTCGAGTAGAATGTAAAAGATTTAAAGCCTCCAAAGACAAGTTGCTGTTCGAGCTCAAGCGCACAAGTAAGTATTTTTATTTACTATAAAATGACGAATTCGTAATTAATTAATAATGGAAAGTAAAGGAAGATAACAGTATATTCATAAATAATATTCGAATTAATAATGAAAACTAAAAGAAGATAACACTATATTCATAAACATACGTTGGTGGTCTTTTATATAGGACATAACATAATTTCTTGATAAAAAAATATTATAATGTAACATAATAGTACCTACCTACTAGTGTTATATAGAAAATTTACGGTCTAATTGTAATATTTAATTGTAAATAGTAGCTAGCTACAGCGTCGTGTTACAATAACAACGGTCTCTAACGTCATGTCACCACGTGAATGTTATGCGATATTATGTTTATAATTAGATGAACATGGAAAAATCATAGCTTGTATGTTAATCGGCTATTGTCTTAGCTTTTGATTGTGACGGTGGTAGCAAGTTTGGTTCTCTTTGAGGGTATTTATGTGGATTGTTCAGTTTCTTTCTCTTGATGTGAGTTTTGATTGTAGAAAGTAATTTTTGTTGGGCAGAAAATACGTTTTAATGTGACTAAAAGGTTAATTGAGTATTTTTGACAATTTTAAAGTGTTATTCCACTCTCAGGAACGAAAAATCTTTTTTTTTAGAAAACGTAAGTTTGGACGTAGCGGGATTTGAACCCGCCTCCCGGGCGATTCATTGATGTTAATATGTAAATCTTACATTGCGTAACGTTGTTAGTTATATAATTGTCTATCTTTATTAATTAATAATTTATGATTTTTTAAAACTTTTACTATCATTTTTCTTTTACTCACATAAACTCTTTATGAAGGTAATGTTTACAGAAGAATATTTACAGTAGAAATAAATAATATTTTACAGAAGAAATTAAATATCGTCGACTTGAATGGAATAAGTTTTATATTGACTATTTGTTGTTCTACGTACTAATAAGTAACATTTTTTTTTAAATATATAACATATCCTTTTTCTGTACAGTGAGTAAAATACATTTTCATTTCATAGACAATGTATGGTCAAACCATGCCATATACAGTGTCTCCATATCAAATATAGGCTTTAGAACCTTTCATGGGGACCGCAGTCGCCCACACGCATCCAACCATGATTTTTTCAAGCTCCATCCTTTTTTGACGCCATGTTGAATTCCAACGGGAAAACAAATGAAATTGAACAATGCCCCTTAAAAATAAAGTTGAAGATCGTCCAACGGGATACAAAAAACGGGACTAAGAAGATAGACTCTATAACATTGTAATAAAGTCTGGCTAACATCGTTTTAGGCCCATTGTGGTATGAATTGAATAGCCCATGATTTTGGGTCCACGTGTATTTTTTTTTTATTTTTTAACCCGCTACAGTACAAACGCTTTGGTTATTAATCAACTGAGCGGGCAGTCTTTGTTTCGACGTTGTCATTGGGCGTGTTCGGTTAATTTTTCTATAGAATTTGACGTTTCCACCGTCACAGCTACTGGGTTTATAGCTTGGTAATGACTTAACAGGTATTTGCTGTCCTCCATGGCGGTGGCCATTGTTTTTGTGACTGTTTTTATTACGACATTTTTTTTAAATTATCAATATTTTCGTTTCGTTTATCTTTACACAACTTTAGCTTTTATGAGGAACTAAAAAAACTTAGTAGATATTTTTTTTCCTTTTGCACATTGGATAACCAGGGAGGAAAAATAACATAATAATATATTATATTTTCATTCGATCCAACCTAACGGTATGGTGTTATTTGATTAAAATAATAAATAACAAAGGGATGATGTAAAATACGCGTGTTCATAATAATTATTTGTAAAAGAAAATTCATAAGCTTCAACTATGTTTAATCGAAAGTGTAATAGAAATCTCATGTGTCCCGCACACAGCAGGGTTAGGCCGTACCTTACGTTAAGACACTTCGCTCTCCATTTTCTACTGAATTCTGAAGACATTACTTGTCGAGAGGCGGAACTCAACGCCGCGCCACCGACGCCGCCGAAAAATTTAAAATATTAAATATATTTTTTTGAGTGGGGAATCGACCTTACAACCTGTCGCATTTACAGTCACATGCTTTTATCTCCGAGCCACTACTGACCTCTAACTTTAATTTTAAATTTATTATATTTTTATTTACGACGATAATATTTATTATGTCTCTATATCCTTTATAAGCCTTTACTTGCGTCCTGGTGGTTAAATAGATATAATTAAGAATTCTCTCACTCTCTCTCTTAATAATTATGTAATAATAATTAATTAATAATTTTAAATATGTAATAAAAAGTATGAATTCAACAACATTATTCTTCAAGCGTACGTTTTTAAAATGCCCTTACAACCTATACACTGCTCGGAAACCACGAAATTTTGTTCGGCGAATTCATTATGCGAAATAACCGTATCCGTCGATTCATTCATCCGGTCCTCGTGCAAACGTTCGTTTTGCTTGTTTTTTTGCGTACTGTACACGAATATTATATAGGGATCTCAATTTAGAATATCCTAACAAGACAAACGGTGTTTAAATTGATATTGCTCTAATATGTTTTAGGCCGGTCGTGGCGCAGAGACACAAAGTGTGACTGTAAAATCGACTGGTTGTGGGTTCGATCCCCACTCGAGGAAGTGAAATATTTATTTACATTTATATTTTCATTTCTTCGCTCTGGTGTCGAGGTAAAGCGCGGCGTTGAGTTCCTCCACTTAGCACGCAATGCCTCTAGAATTCGGCGGAAAGTGGGGAACGGAGTGTCTTAACACTAGGTTTCCTCTGCCTAACGTGCTGTGTGCGGGATACAGCGTGAAGCTGATATATATTTTATTTATAATGTTATTGGGAAGCGTAGATGTCTTTAAATATGTGTTATTTTGAGGGCGTCGTGGCGCAGTGACCAAATATGATGATTATATATTCGATCTCCATAATGGGAATGATTATATTTAAGTTATTTTCATACGTGAAGTTTCGCCACACATTACACAATATCTCGAAAATTCAACTGAAATTAGGGAATGGAGTACCTTAATAATAGATACCCTTTACCCTGTGTCTTTCCTTGTAAGTAGATTCTGGAGACTCCAGGACACTGGTCAGTTTGTCTGTATCTTCGCTCTGGACGATACCAACGCGGCGCGGTTTGCCATGACAGGTAAACCGCGGCGTTGAGTTTTGCCACTCAACAAGCAATGCCTCTAAAATTCTCCTCTTAACAGTAGGTCTCTACAGTCCATGCCTACCCTGCTGTATGCGGGATACAAGTTGAAGCTAAAAAAATTGAGTAAATTATGTGTTTTCCATATATTTTTTTAGTTTACTAAAATATAAATAAACTGCGCATAATCTACGAGTATGTTACAGATATGTTTATTATTTGTTCCGACCGTATTAAGATAAAGCTTGACGTTGCCTTCATTTCTCACTTTGTATATTACATCGGCCTCTTATTCTAGGCTAGACTATAACTTTGAAATAAATTTATACTAAAAACTATTAACGATGTCTAATTAAATCGCTGATTTTAATTTATTTTCAGTTGTAACAACCCTTAACTTTATAAACGATTTATAATTTCTTATTAAAAGTGCTTGATCCCATAGTTGAAATGTTATTTGGAACAGTCTGATGCTTAATATTGAGAGAGAAAGGCGTCTGACTGTAAATGCGATGGTGGCGGGTTTGAGCCCCGTCCAGGGAAATTATTAATTTTTCAATGAATTTCATTTCTCCATTCTAGTAGGTAAAACACGGCGTCCAGTTCCTCCACGCAATACGCAATGCTTCGAAAATTTAGCGTAAAGTAGGGAACGGATAGTCATAACACCAAGTACCGTCTCTACCTTCCTCTTTCTTTCTCTCTTTAAAATGTTAAGAAAAATTAAGTAAATGACATTTACATCATTCGGACACTCCCAACGAGACGTAGTATCAAATTCTGCTACGTACAAGTTTACTTTACAAAAAAAAACATTATTTTTATCACCTTTCAATTATATAAGTAAACTTTATGATTAACTACAGTACTTCAACATCTTTTGATCCTTCTGCATCTTAAATTAAATGTAAATCGAAATTAAAGCCTAAAAAATACCCGTCTCATTTCCGCCATATAAATCTCTTAGCGACACCTTTAGGTTAATTTCGTTCAGCCATAAATCCGTTACGTTGCCGTGCCGTGCCGTGCCTGTATTTCTTAAGAACATTGTTCGTTTACACGTGAATTTGTTAGGGGATACCTTAATATTTTGGTAATATTTAAAAAAAATATTTCGTGTGAAGAAATGAAGTATTGAGGTGCAAGGCGAGGCCGTCGTGGCGCAGTGGGACAGTGCTATAAAACTCCACGCGACAATTCTTGGTTCGATTCCCACTCTGGGATGATGGTAATTTATAATATGATATTTAATTTATTTTTATTAACGCTCTGGTAGATGAAGCGTGGCGTTGAGTTATGCCACTCAATACGCAATGCCTTGAAATTCGGCGAAAAGTGGGAAACAGAATGTTTTAGTACTAGGTTTCCGAGGTGTAAGTTTGAATACCATGTTTGTTTGGAGTATATTATCATAATTTTTACTGATTTTTATATTTATTAATTCTTATTAAAAGTTTTAGCGCTTAGTGATGAAAGTAAAACGTGAAAAACTATATCAGATTTATTTATTTCTGTTATCGTAATAGATACCTACATATAAGAACCAGGCGATGAGTAACTTAAATGAACAAACATACGGCGATATGTAAACGGAAGTGTACAATAATATATCGAAACGTCATAAGAATGTTTATAAATACTAAGACCTGGTTCAGGAGGCAATTTATCTGTAAATCATAATAATTGAGTATCCCTTATATTAAATGTTACTATAACAGACCAACATATTTCTACACATATATAGGTATAGATCGAGTCGCGGCCGTCGTGGCCTCTGTTTGTAAATGTGACGGTTGTGGGTTCGATTCCTACTTGAGAGAATTAATTATTTACATTTTCTCGCCCTAATAACAAAGCAGTTATTCTGTCGCTCAATTCACGTCTCTAAAACTGGACGACATTTAGGGAACGAAGTGTTCCTACACTAAGTTCCTCTGGAACATGCATGCTATGGATACAGAATATGTTGGATAAAAAATATATGCAAAAAAAATGGTGGCGTGAATGCTTAAAATATTTAGTATGTGAATAATACAATGAAATTATAAAAATAGTAAATCATATTTTAAATATTCAATACCTAATATTAAAATTACATAGCAGCACTATCACACATCAGATTTGAACTCGTGACTTTTGATATAAAATATGAAAAACAATTCACTCATTTACATTAATAATATGGGATATACATAAATAAGTAAAAAAAACATAAAAAAAACTTAAGGTCTCACGTAATTATACCTGGCTAAGTTCGATGATATATGACGTCAGGGCTGCGCCGGCGCAGGTACAAGCTATTCTTGTTCATGGTCAGTGACCACGAGACCTTTTCTTGGGGTGACTGTACCACCAGCGAATAAAGACCCCACAAAATAAACCAATAAGATCTCGCGGCGGCTCAACTAAAACTCGTTCCGAACACCAGTTCAGCGTGAACCAGCGAAGTTTCTTGTTTACGAACAAAAAATAAAGAATTGCCTTCTCGAAGGAGATCTTTTTAAATTGGTCACATGTGTCGCATTTCTTTTTCATACCATATGTTTTCTGATTATTTTTCTGTCCTTGGATGCCTGCAGTGGTTATTTATAGGTAGTTCTTACAAAATGGATTGTTAATTTCACCTTTTCTAAGGACTTCTTTTTCTTTAACTTTTGACATTTTACTATAATGATACATCTACTTTATAAATATGTAATGCGTCTAGTCATTAGTCACTAGACTTATTACTTTGTAATATATTTCTCAGATCATATACAGAATATTTTATTGTCCTTCATTGTTCCTAACATCATCGTGTCATTTTCGGCTAAAATTTAAATACAAAAAGATGTAGATGCTATGGATTCAATGTGCGGAAGTCGGTACTTTATTATATTTTGACAATTTAAAAAGTTGGTAAAATTTACTATGCATTAAACGATAAATATGTGACAACATCTCTATTTCCTTAGAATTACATTCATTAGCTTCTTGCTTTATCCTGCATATAGCAAGGTAGGCAAAGGGAACCTGGGAACATAGTGCTAAGACAAACTCTTCCTTTCGGTTAAATACTGGAGGCATTGCGTGTACAGAGGCGGAAAAAAATAAACGCTGCGCTTTACCTCGTTACTAAAGGGACGAAATGAAAATGTTAAATATTTTCTTTCATTGTGGGAATCTAAAACACAACCTGTCGCACACTTTTGCTTCTGCACCACAATTGACCTCATATAATTACATTTTAATTATTTAAATCTCTATTTAAACATACCTACATAACATTCTATTTCTAACTAAAACGAAGATTAACAACGTGAATGATTTAAATTATAATTGAAAATAAATACCTTAGGTGCGTAGTCATTCAAATAGGCCGATGTCGATAAGATAAGGGTGGTCAGAAAGGGTTGATTTAGGTTGACTGATCTAGTTAGAATTGATCCTTGAGATTAAAGGATCGCTAAATGAGAAATTACTGAGTATTTATATGCAAATTCTTGTATTTATCCTCGAATTGAATTGAGTTTAGTATTTTGATTTTCATATTTAGAGGTATATTATGGATATATATATATTTATTGACTGTGCGTCAATATAATATGTTTTAAGTTCTTTTGAGTATATATTTTTCATATATATGTTGATAGTGTAATATTTGGAGAAACTTAAATGTTACTTTAGTACCAAAAAGCCTGAAATTGTTAGAAATAAGTAACTTAAAGCATTATTTATCAAAACACTTATTTTTCATAAAGCAGCCTACCTTGAACTGAAATCAGATTCACTGCTGCTGTAACGTAACTTAACGCTGCCCTCTGTCCGACCAGATAGAAAAAAACCATCTGTTAAATACATTTATTGTTTTATATAAAATATATGAGAACTTACATAGTTAACTTAGTCTATCCTTCACAATGACCCCTACAAACGCAGACGTATAAAAAACACGGGCCACTTCCAAGAGAACAGTCTCCCAAAAATTGACAATCACGTGAATAAAAATTCCAAAGAAATCGAAATGTTTTAAATCATAGTATACACCTGTTTAGAGGAATTTGAGTCTTAAATTTGTTTAGTAGAGTCGTTTTAAGTTCCGATCGACTTGGAAAACTGGTTCGTAGAGACCTGTTTCCTCCCGTTTTAACTTGTCTTTTTATTTTGCGAGGCACTGACCACCACAACAAAGGTTCTACGGACTTCGTTTTTTTTACAGTGCAACGCCTTTAATACGATGCTAATGTTATATATAGGCCTTGTTGGCTGTTACTTTGTTTTAAATATCGTGTAGAGTAAGATCTGTGCTTCAGATGCATGTAGAGACTTGAGATATGTTCGATATTATTATATTTTTATATCAGTGTAAGCTTTATGCATAAATACTTTTTTTTTTTGTTTTATTTAATGGATGTTATTTCCTTTTTTGTTTATTAAGTTATAAAATCAATTGTATGATTGTATGCAAAAGAAGAATTAGCATTTTAATGTATGTAGTTTATAAGCGTGTTATAAATATTTAAGGAAAATTTACTCGACGACAACTTCTTAGCGCCTACATTATACGTAAGTGACATCCCTGGTTCAAGCGTAGGTGGTGGATCTCCCACGTAGTGTGAATGTTTGTATTTTTTACTTTCACGCTTCTCCCACATTTAGTTGAATCGATAAATGTTTCACGCCTTATCACGCACGGCATGGTATGTGAGGAAAATCTACTGTCAAGACACTCCATTCTGCTCTTTCCGGTCGAACTTTAAACGAAATCACTCTGTGCCAAAACGACTAAAAAACTAACTAAAATAGAGAAAACTCTTATACGAATATTCCGTCGAAATTTAAGGTAGCAACCTTAAATTTCGTCTGTCTTCTACATATATAAAAAAGTTTAAATATCTCAAGTTGGCAATATTATCTTGATAACCTTAGATGTCACGCTGTATCAAGCACAAGGAACCTAGTGTTAAGGCACTCTGTTTTCACGGAACGCCTCGCTTCGCCTTATTACCAGAGCCAGAAAATGAGTTTCATTCAGCCCCCCAATTGAAAATCAAACCCACAACCATCGCGTTTCAGATGCAATGCCGCTGCGCCACGACGACCTTCTTAGACGGGCTTGGTAATCTTAGTAAGTTTATTAAAACTCCCTTATGCAATAACAAAGGAGAATCACTATAGTGACATATCAATAAACTCTTCTAAACAATATCCTGAATAAACACTAACTTATAACTGTAACAGCTGTACAACATACCAGGTACACAAAATATATGGACAAAGTGACTCGGGCCCGACCGACGTCAACGTCAAACACGTGAGATAGAGTTTCATTAAAGAATTTAATTATCTATTGTTAATAATTATTCTATTTGTTTACATGGATTAGTTTTATTATGTGTTGAATTGATTTAGATGACAGAATAGAAGTTATATTTGCGTTGTAATGTGAACATTTAAGGCACAGTGGTATAACGTTTGCATGTAAAAGCGATGGTTGTGGGTTCGATCTTCACTTGAGGAAATATATTTTAATTATTTTCAGTTCTTCGTTCTCTTGCATATAGCGCGGCTTTTATTTTTTCTTGCGTGAAGCTAGGTTCGCTAGTTTCCCAGGTTTCCTGTATATGGAACTTGGGAAGACCAAGACACTCCGTTCCTATTAAGGCACTTCCGTTTCCCACTTTCCACCGAATTCTGGACGCATTGTTTGTTGAGTATTCTGCCACAACAGAAAAAAAAAAATATACAATAAAAAAAAGTCTAATTATAGCTGTAGCTTGAAACAAAACATCGAAAATAAACTAAAAGAAACATATATTAAACCTAAAACCTATATCTAATTACTCAAAACACGATCAAAACAGGCTCAGTAAAACTAATTCCAACTAAAACTACAATTAAACAAACATTACAGCGCATTAACGTGAAACTGTATACGAAACTAAAACGAAATCTATCATTTTACGCCGCACCGCTGACGTTTGCTCCAAATATAGCCTAGCCCGAGCTATAAAGAAGTTAAGAGCGAAGTTCAAGATCCTTATAAGGGGAAGATCACATTGTATGCATTCGTGTTCTATTTTTATTACCTTATTTCTAGTTTGTTCGAAGCATTAGTTGGTGTTCGAGAATCTTGTATGGGATTCATCGATAATTTGAAAATAGATGAGGTAGGGCAACTAAATGTTAACGCTACGGGTGTGGTGCATTTCCACTTGGGGAAACGATTTTTGTGTTGTACAAAGCGCGACGTTAAGTTCCGCCAAACCACCCACAATGTCTCGGAAATTGGGTACAGAGTATTATTACATTAGATTTTTTCTGTCTATACGCTTAAAATGAAAAAAAAAAAGTTTTTATTAAAAATAATATATGTGTATTTTGGGTTAGGTATATAAATACATATTTATATTCAGTCGAAATAAATTGAAACCCCCTCAATGAAATTGTAACTCACAATTACATACAGCTATACCAAGACGGTTTCGAAATTTTTGTATATTTTGACTTTTCATAAATCAAAAATAGTTCCACGAACAACAGAATTATATAAAAGACAAAAATGTTAACGTGTAACTTTACGATTTTTTCATTTCTTTTAAATTACATATTATTTTAAGTTTACTCTCTATTAATCCTCAGAAAACAAAACACTTAAGCTTGGCTTAAAGAGACATCTATTGAAAACAAAAAAGGATTTTTTACTTTGAATCAGCTACTTCCCACTCGAGGAAATAAAAAAAATATTTACATTTATATTTTCATCTCTGGAGGCGTCTCCGAGGCAGCGCCGGAGCGCGGCGTTGTGTTCGGCCACTCAACACGCAACACAACACACCTTTGCCTACCCTGCTGTGTGCGATATACAGCTAGAAGCTGATTTTTATTTGATTTTTTACAACGTAAAAAACAAATAAACGTAAGCGAATGAATGTCAAAATGACATCCTGTTATCATCATAATCGATATGATAAAGAAATATTTTTACAATTGATACTGATTGTATCATCAGCAACTTTTTATGTTTATATTTATTACTTTTTTTTTTAAGTTTTACGCTGTATACCGCATGTAGCGAGAAAGTAGAGCGTACCTGGGAACAGTTTCCATTAAGACTTCTGTTCTTCACTTTTAGCCAAATTCTGGAGGCATTACGTTTTGAGTAGTGAAACTTAACGCCACGCTTTGCCTCGTTACCACAGCCAAAGCAGTTATGAATGATGACACATTATATATTTTATTCTTTCGAGTGGGAATTGAAACCACAACCTGTCGCGTTTACAGTCTCACAGTGACCCTGCGCCACGATTGGAATCCTCCTTTATCCGTTTCGTATTAGCTTATATTTATTTTACTAGATTTTTTAATCACTACACTACAAAACTGACCTCGAATAAAAGTTTTTATTGGAAAATCTATACTTTTTGTGCATTTAAAAGTTACTTCGGAACAGAAAGGTCTAAAACAGACGTTTATTTATCTATTAATGGTTCTGAGCAAGTGTTCGTTTAATTTCCAACATGTTATGTTTACACTGTGTATTTTTGGAGTAGCCGCTACCACGTGGAGTGGAACTAAATGCATATTTTCATATAATAACCGCCTTTATTTACATTACTATTGGGTTCATTGTCGGTCAAAGGAAAATGCTATTTCAATCACCGTACAGACAGATTATGGCTTTAATTTTTTGCGTCGTTCGCTTTTTTTATTACTGTTTAGATTTCGCGTATTTTTGGACAAGTCGTGTGTGTTATTACAAACTTAGTTTCCCTTTGAAATGTTTATCTGAACGCCTATATAACCTAATGTGAACTATTAATATTTTTTATCAGTTCATTTTTAACGACTCAATGTCCCGAGTTAAGGCGGAAAAATCAAAAAAAGAATGTCTTGACTTTAGTTTTCTATACCTACCCCATACATATTATAAGCTAAAATCTGCTTATCTAAATCTAAACAAAATTTTATAAAAAAAATACGTTACAAACTTCTATCTACGTTACTTAACAAACCTATTATAACGAGAAAACCTAAAAGACCTACGTCGCATAGCATTTTAACATTTTCCCCATCCCTTTTTAAACCTTTCATCATTTTATATTAAAAGCTGGAGCATTGCATCGCAAATCTCATTAGAGTTTACTCCACAACACTTTGTATAACCCTATTGTCGAGGTTTTAAGGCCAGTTTTGTACGCGTTGTTCTGTCGAAGGAGAATTCCCTAGAAGCACTGATTCAATTTATTGAACTGAGCTTTAAAATCTTATCTCGAGTTTAATGTAAGGAAACTATAAAATGCATGCTAAGCTTTTACGGAGCTTTTAGATTCGTTTGAGATTCTATAGTAAATATATATATTCTGGTAACGTAAATATAGATATTTGTAATAGAATTATGGTGGGAAGGAATAAGTAGAAATTTTAATAAATAGGCAGGTATCTAAAGATTTTAATTTTTATTTAATTTTGTTTATAATTTACTAAATCTTTATAAACATAAAAACCTTATTTTTTTCTCGTTTCCCCGCTCTCGTAGACAAAGCGCGGCGTTGAGTTTCGCTATTCAACACGCAATGTCTTGAAAATTGGACGGAAAGAAGGGAACGTAGTGCATTGTGTACCTACTGCTATTTTATAGCGAAGTAATTGAATTTAAAATTAAATTAATATTACTGACAAATAAAATAGGTATATTGAAGTTTTCGCATTAATTAGCTTTGACACTTGCAACGAAGATGGATCGCCTCATTTATTAAAATCAGTCCAATATGCGAGTTACAGAGAAACATTTACGCAAACAAACATTTATATATGTACAAATTAAAACTCATATTAAAGGTAAAGCTTAATTATTTTTTTTTGTTTAAAATGTGAGTGGGCTATTGATTTTTGTAAAGACTGAAGTGTTTGTCAATTCGAATTTTAATTTAAAAAATATCTATATATGATATTTCAAAACAATCATTTTCTCTGATATGACAAAGGTAGATTTGTTGTGTCATTAAAATCATCACCATTATCAATTATCTAGGTGCTAGTGTTGATGAATGCTCTTCGTTTTTAAAATAAATTTATATATAAATTTGGCTTCGTCTGCAACTTTAAGATGTAAAATGGAATTTCATAAATAAAAATATTCTATCAATTGGCGTCGTGGCGCAGAGAGACAAGTGACACTGAGACGCGACGATAGTGGGTTCGACCCCACTCGGAGGAATGAATTATTATTTATAAATATTTTCATTTCTTCGCTCTGGCACCAAGGCAAAATCCATTCGTTGAGTTCCACCACTCAACAGGCCTCGAAAATTTTGGCGGAAAGTGAGGAACGGAGTATCTTAACACTAGGTTCCATTTGCCTACCCTGCTAAGTGTGGGATACAGCATGAAGCTGATTCTATCAATTGATTTTGCTACAAGCTCTATGACAAAAAAATCCTTCTTAAATAACACTACAAACAAACTCCTCTTACAAGTTCATTCCCTTCATATTACACACACCACCGCCGCAAGTACTCATGTTTATTTCTGCGTTTCAGGTAAATTTTGAAACGGGCACAGTGACTGAGCCGCTGTTTATACTACGCTGTTTGGAGAACCGCAAATTATTAAGTACGTATAGAGAATTATTATATACAACTATTAATAGCTGTTTGTGATCCGACCACGCATTATCGAATTCAGTGTTTAGGATATAGAAGAATAATATATATACAAATCTTTCAAAGGGCAGCGTTGAGTTCTGCCACTCTACACTAAATAGCACGAAAATTCGGCGGAAAGTGAGGAGCGGAGTGTTTTAACACTGGGTTCCCTCTGCCTAATCTGCTTTTTAGTTAAGTGGAATTGTATAGCAAACTGACAGTTTAAAAGCATTCTGAAATATTTAACTAATAAACAAATTCTAGCTTTATATTAATATAATATATAATATTAACATTAGTAATTCACGTCCATTTCAATACAACATTATGACCTGAGGTTTATTGGACAGAAATGCAAATAACATGATCTAATATTAGTTGAAACATGTCTTACATTTCAATTAAACTAATATTGCTTACTAATATTACTATTATTATTTTCTTGTTGTGGTATTAAATTCCACACACGAATTACTCTGTTATATTATTAACTATTAATATTATAAACTATTAACAATTAGTGTTTAATCCGTATAAAAAAATATTAACATTTATTATTATAAAAGTTTTAGTACAAATATAAAAAAAAATTAACATATATTATTGGAACGTTGCTGGTTCAAATTCAATTACGTTAAAAGTTTTACAACTCGCATGTCTCGATTTCGAGGGGAAATTTAACTCAAATGGAGTGGCGGAACTCAACGCCGCGCTTTGCTTCGTTGCCCGAACGAGGAAATGAAAATATATATTTTTTTAATTCTCCGAGAGAGAATCGAACCCACAATCGTTGCGTTTTATTGTTTACAGTCACATGCCTCTGCCCTGCGCCACGACGACAAGAAATTAAATTTTATCTATCTATATATATAAAAGGACTTGTGCTGACTGACTAAGGTAAGACGCACGCACAGCCGTTACCACCGATGGTAGAAACGTGAAATTTGGACAGATGTTTGTTTTCATAATCTGGACGTCCACTAAGAAGGGATTTTAAAAAATGTTAACCCTAAAGGGATGAAATAGGGGTTGAAAGTTTGTATGGAAAAAATATAAATCGGCACCAATTTTTATAAAATTTGAAATTCAGATTCTTAAAAATATTTCATTGAACACGTGTTTCATGGTTTTTAAGAATTCACTCCCTAAGGGATTAAATAAGGGGTTGAAATTTTATATGGAAAAATCTTTAAATTGCCACTGATTTTTATAAAAAAATAAATTCAGACTGTTAAAAATATTTTATTGAACACGTGTTTCGTGGTTTTTTTAGAATTCACTCCTAATAAGCGGGCGAAACCGCGCGCGCCCTCTAGTAGTTCAATAAAAAAAATCCTTTGTTGAGATCCAGTAGCTACATACATTGAACATACATTTATGTAGCTTTGTCTGAACTTTTGAACGCATGTAACTAAATTAGGTAAGACGCTAAACTTGCCAGGCATCCTTCCAAGTCCGAGAATTGGGTATTTTTTTTAGTTTTACCAATTTAGTCTTATATAGATACTAGCTAGTTTATGTAGCTTCCCTTGTAATGGTTTTAGATAACTTTTAAACTTTTTAGACAGGAGATAAACTGTGGGAACCTAGTGTTAACCCAAGCCGTTTTCCACGCATCGTTCAACTTTTGAGTTTGTCGTAAACTTCCTATATTTGGTAATATGTGCAAAAAAATCTTTTAGTTATACTATTATAGAATGAAGTAACATTTGTTTATCTTTAGCAAAACGAATTTTATATATGCAAGATATTATAAAATATTCATAAAATGTCTAACATACTAATATAATAGTTGTGTATTCAATTCACACATGAAAGAATGCGGTAGACCACCCAACACGCATTGTCTCTACAAGTTTTATAATTTATCTTGACTAATACTAATAAAAAAAGGTAATGTATGTTACTATACCCCTACAGTTACTACATCCTATATAACTTTAAAAAAATAGTTTACAGTAACGCGGCGTTGAGTTCCGCCACTCAACGCGCACGTCAAAAGGAAAGTGGAGCTTCCTATAACCAGGTTATCTTCTGTCTAAATGGGAAGCGTGAAGCTGTACTATAGTGTAATACAAAAATAATTAATTTACTTTCATTAAGGCTATCACTTCGATATAAACTAGAAAAAAAAATCAGCTTCACGCTGTATTCTGCACACAGCAAGATAGGCAGAGGGAACATATTGATAAGACATTTCGTTCGCCACTTTCCGCCGATTTTTTCGAGGTATTGCATATTGAGTGGCGGAACTCAACGCCGTGCTTTTTGCCATGTTGCCAGAGCGACGAAATAATAATTCATTTCCTCGAGTGGGGATCGAACGCACAACCGTCGCGTCTTAATCGCACACTTGTGCCCCTGTGCCACGACGGCCTCGATATAGACTAGGTATTTTCCATAGCGTAGCCATACCTCGTCCACAACTTATTCTATACAAACACAATTAGCGAGACGACCTTAAATGAAAAATTGATGTACAAGATGTCTCGAGTCTAACAAATTAACGCAAAACCGAGCGAGTTCAAATATTTGTCCAATCCACTACGAACAGATGGTTTAAGTCAAATTTTGATGAAAAAATTCCCTTCCCAAGTTTCTTGTTCGCTGT
The DNA here is from genome assembly GCA_021202915.1 of Heliconius himera. Lineage (NCBI taxonomy): Eukaryota > Metazoa > Arthropoda > Insecta > Lepidoptera > Nymphalidae > Heliconius > Heliconius himera. Next base: position 84,500 of record JAJHJA010001434.1, on the reverse strand, counting down.
GTATTTACGTCGAGCGGTAATGAAGGTCCGCCCTTATTCGGAGGTTTCGCTATGAAATATTTTGGTAAACGACGTTTTTGACATTTTTTTCTTTTTGGTAAATTATAGTGTAGATCTTATTGTAAGAATATTTTGTCACTGCAAAAAAATATTTTATATTCGACGTCGTTTGAATTATTCAAAGTTTTGTTTGTGTGCTTTGGTTGTGTTAGTGTATTTTTTTTACTTCATATATTTTTTAATTCTTGCGAGGTAGACAGAGAGATGAGAGTGAACAACTCTATAATCTCTGCATTCCTCTAACGCCTCGTCCACTTTCATTAACCCGCACATACGGCTTGTGTGGTCCCGGGGGCCTTTTTATGGTTTTTACCGGATTTTTATTAAATTTTTAAAATGTTTTTAATGATTGTTAATAAAATAACAAAAAAATATAGATTTCTTAAAAATATCAAGAAATAACTAAGCACAATATGAAAAAAAACTTTAAATCATTACACGAGTATTTGTCATCAAGGAGAACCAAACACACGACATTCGACTTAACATTGAGACTCATTAACCTTGCAACAGGTCCATGCAATATTTAAATAATATAAAACAAAATCACCTTCACCTTATATGTAAACGTCTGACTCATAAGGTTCTCTTATTTGAAGTATTAATTAAAAATATAATCTCGTTTGTAAACTTAGGTCCGTGTATTAATGTTCAATTTCGGTTTATATAAATATGTAAATTGCTTTGAAATTTAGTTCAGATTGAATCTGATCCTTATATTATCTTATTTAAAAAGCTACTTTGTAGATATGACTGATGTAAAGAAATCTTAACCAAAATATATGTATAAAAAAATTACTTAAAAAACTTCCATACTTCATACTGAGACCTCAACACGCAATGTGCCGAAAATTTGGCGTAAAGTCAGAACCAGTGTTTTAACACTAGGATCCCTCTGTTTAACCTGCTATGCGAACAAAAAAACGTGAAGCTGCAAATATATCCTAACAAAAAAAGAATTACGTTACTTAACTCTCTGTTTTTGTGTTCCATATCCAAAGGGTAACACAGGACTCTATTAATGAGACTCCGGTGCCCGTCTCTCACCAGGCTGTATATCGTCAACCGTGATAGTAAGACAGTTAAAATTTTTACAGATTTCTACTGCGCTATAACATCAAACACTAAAAATATTACCATACAACAAACGTCATTTTTTTGCCTTTTTATAGTTAAAGTACGAAAACCTCCACGCGTAACTCCAACTCGAACTTAGCCGGTTTTTATTTTTTTATTAAATTCTCTTGGTTCCTTCAAGAATAGTCTTTCAATAACAACTGAAAAGGATAGGAAAACTTTACATTTTTATATTCACGTCCAAAAGTATGTAGATAGTTTTATCTCTTGGGTCGGCATTCGACAAGGCGTTTGTGTGAAATATGACTATTGCATGCCATTGACCTTACAAATGGTATTTCATTCTTTAGAACTGGAACGTTTATCTATTTTTCTTATATAACCATACGTCCCTCATCATGCATAGATAGAGAAAAAATCAAGTGAAAGATCGAGAAGAAGAAAAAGAAGTGGAAGATCAATCTGTATGTCCTTTTTTCGGTTAATGCAGGAACCTGTACTTCGACTTGCTGGAGCAGAATTTATATTCCGTATATAACAGGGTGGGCGGATGGACTCCCTACTGTTAAAACACTGTTCTCCATTTTCCGTTCAATTTTTGACGATTGACAGAATACCTCGTTATGTCTTCCTACTTGAGCTAGGATTTGAATATAATGTATTCCTCTGAAAGAGAGCCAACCCACAGCTGACGCGTTCATAGTGAGACTTTTTAGTCTTTGCCCCGCGACGGATCCTTCATGAAAAAACTTATTAATTGTGGTATGCGAACCCGCAACTATTGTGTTTAATTTAAATATTGACGTATAATAATTTTTTTTTAAAGATTATCTACAACATTCTTATTTCCTTAAAAAAACAACTTATTATTCATAAAACAACAACTAATCAACGTCAATTAAAGTTAACGTAAAATATAAACTAACCGCTCTCGAAGTCAGTTAAAAGGAGGTCGTAACGAACATATGGCCTGACTGTTACTCCAGTACAAAGAGCGTATTATGCAACTTTGTGTTTATCGAAAGGCCGTTGAACTTGAAAATTGCCTTTCATACATTAACACTGTTATCTACACTGATAAGAGCTGTGTGCTATCGAATTAGAATCGATTATCGGCGAGGTAATTGGTGAATCACATGGAAATGCGTTTTGATAGTTATATTATGTTTTTAAAAATTTGTAGAAATTTCTGGAGATATATATATTTGTATATTACATTTTTTACATAACATTTTAATTGTTTTTGGATTCAAAATTAACATTAAGTGAACAAATCAAAAATATAATATAAAAAGAATATATATAACAGTAATAATTTTAGAACCTGTAAGATTAAGTAATTTTGAATCACGTGGTACAAATGTACCACGTGATTCAAAATTAAACCAAGAAAAAAACTAGAATTTTATCAAAACATATTTTATTCAGGAAACTCGTCTTAGACCTCTAGCCAGGAGATTTATTAACAGAAGGTATCCACCAAACGTATAAAACATAGACGATTGTCGTAAAATACACTTCAGGTCAAACTTCAGGGATTACATATGAATTATTAATGAGGGTATTCACATAAAGGCTGCCGCTTTTTATCCCGTTTCCCAGAACTTGCGTTATCCCGCAATTTTAAGGTTTCAGTGTTTTTATATAACCGCCAAATACACAGACGACTGTTATTAAATATTTAGGTTTGGTAATATGATTATTGTTTTAGACTGTATTTCTTAGAAATAGTTAAGTTTAGGTTTTATATATCTATTGTGGCGCAGTGGGAGAGGTTTTTACTGTAAGTGAGTGGTATCGGGGTTCGTTACTAAGTAATGAATTATTTTAATTTGACGACTCTGGTTGAATAGTGCGGAGATGAGTTACGCCACTGTTTTTACCGTTAATTTGCATAACACACTTTAATATTTTATTTGACTTCATATGATATTAACAGTTTCGTGCAAATAAATAAACGATAGCGTATTTCGTAAACTGATACAAAGCTAAAACTTATAATTTTCAAACATTCCTAAACAAATTTTAACTTGTCCCCCACAATACACTTTGAAGTAGTTCCAAGTAACTTACTACAAATAGTTTACAGAATAGTTTCTATGGAATTCGTAAAAGTTACTTATTATTATCTATATTAATTATAGTTTACGTTTCACTCATTTTTCAGACTGTCAGTGTAGAAATGTACTAACTCCTTTTTTTTATTATTTTATATTTTTCTAATAGCGTCTATCGTAACTTAGTAACCGGCGTGGCATAGTGGCCCAGCGTTTGACTGAATGGGACACCCGACCACTGCTGTACTCTTTTTAAATTTAATAATTTTATTACTTACTTATCCTAAGCTTTAATATTAAGTATTTAAAGTAATCACCTTAAAAAGATATAACTTTCCATATAACTAAAAATATCATTTGAGTTATGCCACTTTTACTGAGGACGCGTATAATAACGTTTTAACAACTTTAACGAAAATCGGCTTTTAATTATTGTTTTCATAAAGACGTGAATATAGCAACAAAAGATTTATTAATATCGAGTTACGTTAATAAACCAATCTATCATAGAAGTGACGTGAGGCCGTCGTGGCGTAGTGGAACAGCGACACTAAAGGCAACGGTTATGGGTTCGATTCCCACTGAGGGGAATGAATAATTTACTATTTTGATTTGTCCGCTTTGATGACGAGAAAAAGCGTGGCGTTGAGTTCCGCCACTCAACACGTAATTTCTCAAAAATTCGGCGAAATGGGAGATTGTATTAACACTAGATCTCTTTTGCCTATCCTTTTGCCTATTATATGCGGGATACAATGTGAGACTACAAACAGGTCACAAGCCACAAGTATGAAATATTAAAATTACAAAGCTATAGAATTTTACGTGATCCACGCGAGTTTTCACTTGAGTTGTAATATCAAGAGCGTTCTTCCTTCAAAAGGGTTCTAATGAATGAATTGTTTCGTAGACCCGTATCACCCGTATCGTCACGGGTATAAAGACCCCCGTATCTAGATGGCATATTTAATTCTGTGTGATAAGTATGTGGAGCTATCCACCAAGCAAGGCCAATACCAATGTCTATAAATATTATAACATATGTTTGAGGTTTGCGGGTTCAATCTCACACACGAATTGCGGCGTTGAGTTCTACCAAAATTGAGCATGGGGAACGGAGTATCTTAACAATAGGTTCCTCTTGCCTACCGTGCTACTTGCGGGTTCCAACGTGAAACTAAATCAAATAGATATCACTGATTTGAATCGTGTACTATTCATAATTCTAAAGGATTTAGCTACTATAATAGCTCTAAACTGAGATAGTTACTGTTCATTTATCAATATTTCGGTATAAGTCGTCGTTTGAATCTGAAGCTTGTGGTAGAAGTGCTTTTATTAATTAACTGAGGTGAATTTAGATTGCCTGATTAATTTGTAACGTGCACCTTCAAATATAATCTATTACTTACAACCTGACGATACGGATACGATACGACTATATCCATACTGATGCCTTGCTTTGTTTAATGAAGATAGATTTAATAATAAGATATATCTGTTAATAAAGGACTGATTTGTCATTCATTTTCTAGTCTTATGTTTTGTTAATCCTTTGCGCCCGCAGATCGCCGTATGGTCGTCACACCATGTATTTTTTTTATTTCTAAAATATCTGAATTTCTTCCTTAAACCTTCATGGAGTACATTATTACGTAAAAAAAAGATTTGGGTATCTTAGAAGCAACACATCCTCCGAGACCCCCAGACAGAAGCCGTCGTTTAACAGTTGTTACTGAGATGGAAATTTCTCACGTGCTATTCACATTTAGGGTAATTTGTGGTGCTGTTAAACGTTAACTCCGTTTGACAGAACTCAGATAAGTTTATCCTCTTGATTGGTTGTGGTATTAGGCCTGGCTGAACTTTTTGTACCTGTGTTTGTTTTTCAAGATATTAAACCTTGCTGCAATTTGACGTTTACTATATATATTATTATTGTATTCAATGCGACTAAATAAGACCCAAAGAAAAAAAATAACATTAAATAACACCTACAATAATGCCTAGAATATAAGACATGTTTTGTCAAAATCTAAAGATTTATTTTAATAAATCAGTTATCAGTTTACAGTTTTAACTGTTGAACGAGAGCCGATCGACTGACTCTCTCTCATTTTACTACTACATCAACATTTACAAAAACACAAGAAGGTAGGTAACACGTGCAAAGCACACATAATACCTTATCTATTACCATCATTCGTCATGCAAGTTCATTTACACGTAACGATTATTCATTAAAATTCCTACCAATAATAATTTCTATAACATATTATAATAGACTATAGTTTATAAATAGATTCGTGTTGAATGTACCGTCTATTTCACGCTGACTTAAACCATCTTGATTGGATGTAACGCGATATTAGATATTAATTAAACAGTGTAAAGATCTCATCTCTGTGGAGTGTATATTGATGCATATTATCACATTTGAATTATATACTTTCTAATATATCGTGCTGGATGTTTCGTAACATTACTTAAGATGACGCTGTCTTAAATTGAAACCCTTGTGAAATATATATTAAATAACACAAGAAAATTGTTATTCTACACTTAGAAATAATTATTTAGAAAACGTATAAAAAATTTAACGGAGTGGACCTCGAACCCGCGCTTCCTGGAAACCGACCAGGCGCTCTGACCACTAAGCCATACGTTCAGGATAACGCTATCCTAAACTGAAACCCTTATGAAATACATGTACATATTAAATAACACAATCAAATTGTTTTTAATATTTTTAAAGTATTTTTCTACACTTAGGAAAGATATTTCTAGAAAAATATTTCTTTGAGAACGTATAAAAAATTGAACGTAGCTGGCCTCGAACCTCCGCCTCCTGGACTAGTGGTCTGGTTTCCAGGAGGCGCGGGTTCGAGCCCGTCTACGTTCTAATTTTTATACGTTTTCTAAATAAGAAGAATCAAATTGTATTAAGTATCATATTTCATATATTTGAAATAGTTTAAAATAATTTGTAGTTGACAATATTATCAATTTTAATATATCAATACCTACATCGACTTATTCTACCTTATCACCTAAAAGCCGATGGTAGCCATACCTTCGTTATTTTAAATAAAGCCTAAAAGTTTCCTTTTTTTAAAAAGCCTAACTATTAGCTTTCTCTCTATAACGTCGCTTTAAGCTTACCAAATGTTATTAATCAAATCAGCCTATTACCATACTAAAGTTAAGATTACCAAGATTAAATACAAAATGTTAATAAATACTCTTAAATATCCACTTTACTTCAAGCGTTACACTCCTTGATTGAAGTAACGCGAGACTTTACTATATTATATTAATTACACTGTGTAAAGAGCTTTGACGAGATTCACGGTTGCGTGTACGAAATATTACTCGTCTTTAATTAGCATTGTTAATTTTGCATATTTACTTATTATATATGTAAGTATAGATAGTTAGTGTCTGAAGGAGTTCGTCAGTTCGATTTTCTCGAAATTTATATGCCGCCAATAATTTATAGTACGGTCGATGAGAAGGACATACAGAATAATCATCTTCAAGAGGTGTCATTCAAGCATAGACATCTGGTAGTGATTCCTAAAAGTACTTTTTACATTTTTTTTAAATTGTTATTCCACACTTAAAAAACATGTAAAAATTTTGAACGTAGCGGGATTTGAACCCGCGCCTATTTCAAAATAGTTCTAAAAGATATTTTAAATAATAAAACTAAATGTACGCAATTTCAGATTAGATTTTTTATTAAACCTAAAAATATATACTTTTATGAATTAATTGTAAGCGTATTTTGTTATATCAATGTAATAAGTATATATTTTGATGTAATAAATGTTTCAATATGAAAATCAAGATGTTATTTTATAATATAAACTTAATTATAAATAACAAAATACTCCTTTGAAATATGATAGCTTGTAAGATGTTTCTATGTCTTAAGACGATATTTAGTTTGTATATAGGTTACCTTTCATTATTTTAATTAGATTCTCAAACCCTTATGAAATAAATACCTATACAAGTTACACAATTAAATTATATAAAGTATCTTGTTTCATATATTTTCTGAATAAAGCAGTATAAAATATTACAATGCATTTATTTAATGTCTATACGTTTTGATCCGTGTCTTAGAATGGATCATGTGAAGACTGTGAATGTCAAGTAACAGACCACACACAGACGAAACTACTGTACTCTGAAAGTTGAAATCTATCACTTTAGTATATATAAGTGCGTAGGAGAGCGCTAACAGAGGATTCCACGAAATTCCTACCTAAATTTGCGAACGAAGACTACTTATCGTACGACTTAACAACATTTAATATAAGAAGCTGGAAAATTATTAAAAATTAATGTTTATACTGTCCATCTATCATTTTATCCACGTAGAAGAAAATCATGGCATTTCAGTCCTGAAAACCCATCCAACCTTATCCTAACATATTCTTCATATTAAAATATATTTATATTGGTACATTATTAAATTATTCCGCTCAAGCAATTCGTATTATATCTTTAACATGAAAGACACTTTGAACTTTAATTCGTCGCCGCAAAGTTCAAAGTTGTGAACCTAATTGCCCGTATCAAAGCGAAAGTTCTGCTAAACTAACGAGACATCTTCAGATGATTCTCAGATGAGTAATCGTAGAAACTAGCACTGCCTTGACAAAGTAAATTAGAACGATTTGGGAGGAAAAATGTGTGGGTAGGCTTGTTGGGGCACAGAAGATTTTTTTATGTTATCATTTATTTTGATTTGAAGGATTATCTTATTTTTTTTAATATAGCAATGAAGTTAAATGGTAATATAGTGTATTTGATTGTCGAGTACTTGAAATAATGAAGCTGAAATTTGCTTATAAAAATATTTCGTTAGATAATAAAATTTTGAAGGTTCGTTGGCAATCGTGTATGTCAGCCACTTAGACGTTCCAACAAGAATGTCTTGTTTGAATTTTAATTTCCTTTGCTTTAAAAAAATAATTAATAATAAAATAATTGAAAAAACGTCTAATAGGACTTTATTAGAATATAAAATAAAAAAAGCACAATGTAGATTAGAAATTTTATGTAAATTATAATGAATTATATGAGTATCTACAAATAGTATATAAACTTACTACCTCCGCGTTTGCTCAATATTTGTGAGCATTTAACTTAACCGCGACGCGTCCGCTGCGCCACTATAGTCTTTAATATTTAAACGTAAAAATGGCGCGCCATATTAATTATTTATATAAATTTGATGAAACCCATTTTATTTAGGTGCTAAGGTCGCCTAAAGCAATGTAGAATATTATTAAAACGATGTTGTAGATCCATATATTATTTATTCATATTATATGCTAACGTTCTAGGAGGGCTACCATGTGTTCTTAATTATTTTTGTATTTATTCTTTTTTATTAAATTTAAGACGGTTTATTAGGCACGTATTATTCATAATTTGTCTCTAGAGTTTGATTTAATACAAATAAAAAAATATATAAAAACGAAAACTAAATATATATTTGCAATTAATTATTACAAATTATTTAATTGTTCTTCAAAATTATAGTATTTTTTTTATTTTTTATTTGTTTATTTCCTATTAATTGTATGAAGTATCCAGTAGTTCATATCAGGTGCTCTCGGTGAGACATATAAACGTAATATAAAGTATATTTTTTTCCCCTATTTGATTTATCTGTTATATATATATTTTAACCGACTTCTGTGCAAGAATTACCTGAGTTTGACTATATGTTTATGATGAAATTTGTTCTTCCTTGTCTGCTGAAAGTAAACTAACTTCACGCTAAATCTCGCACTTTCCGCCCTATTTCCCAGGGTCTCTTTTAAGAATCAATATAACTTTTAAATTATATGACGTTTTTCAAGTTATTCTTATATGAAATATTTTTTCTTACAAGATTCGAACTTACATGCCGTTAACATTTCTTAACCGCTTATATCTGTTATATAAATCTTTTGTTAAATATGTAAATTATGTAGACACCCTAACCTTAAAGCAATTAACCCTGTCCTACTGTTCACATACTTTCACGACCTAATTGGATATTATTATAATTAAAATTTTCCTAACATTTAATTTTTTCCACTGCGGGTTCAAGACAATACTATATTCTGTATATAGCAAGTAGGGTTGACAGAGGGAGCCTAGTGTTAAGATACTCCGCTCCTCACACTCTCCGCCGATTTCTGAAGGCATTGCATGTTGACTAAACAGTCTTATATGTTGATTGTGAATTAAAATCTTTCTTGAGGAAATATTTTTATTACAAAAAATAGCTCACAAATTAAATCACAGATTCAAGACAAAATTTTTATTAAGAATGTAAGTGTTGTCTTTGTCTAATCGCAAAGTCGAAGTGCGACATCGAGTAGGTGTTGGCGTGGGAGTGATATGTGTTTTACGTCTCGTACAGTGTAACGAAATACATATACTTAAATGAGTATTTTGAATTAAAGAAAAGATAAGAAAGTATGTTAACTCATATATCTATATTTTTTAATTAACTATCTCAAAATAATAATAATATATTAAATTATCTTAGCGTCTAAATAAAAATAAGTTATAGGTGGAGATCCCATCATTTAAAACTGTAGGGATTAGATTTTCTAATGAAACTTATATTTAAGAATGATACATGATAGTAGAATAGATTACACTAGGGTTGCCCAAAAAAATCCTGCCGCAATCACCTTTAATTAATGTTTTTCGTAACTCGTTTTTGGAGAAAATTGCACTCATATGTTTTTTATGTGAATCGCACATCATTTGAAAGAAAATCGCATAAGGAATTGGAAAAACAATGGTTGCCAGCTCTCAGTCTGCCGCAAGTCCAAGGTTGCCTGGTTTAAAGAGGTTACTTAATGTGAATATTTGCACTCATGTGTTTTTTTAATGAATTATATATCAAATTAAAGCTTATTTTTTTGTCATCACTAAAACACATGGTTGCCTGGAAAATGGCTGCCGCAAGCAAAGGTTGCCATCATTCGAAATATTTTATTCTGATTCAGTTTGACTGAGAATAGACGATGAAATACGCGATTTGCCTTATGTTTTAAATTAAAATATTATATAATAGAAGGTCAATCTTAAAATTAATGTTTATTCTAGATATTTACCTGTTAAATGATGATTATAATCATATTAAGAACATACAAAAAACTATTTAAATATGAAATCATCCTTATTTTTCAAGTGAAATAATGAACCCATGATATTAAGTCTTTGCTAAATCTGTTTTCTAAATACTAATACTAATTTAAATTATCATTTTAAATCGACTAAATTATCTAATTAAATAAATGCTTACAAATATCAATCTATTATAAGGTATTAATTACATCATGTTTCCTTAAGATAATGAAGGGCGACAATTATTGCGTAAGTTTTTTTATTAATTAAGAAAATATGGAAAATAACATTTCAATATACTCTCTCTCTCTTTGTCCTCTGCTCGTATGATTTTTTTTTCTCGTTTTTTTTTTGATAACGGTTGCCGCAATCTTTTTTTTCTCACGCAACTTTTAAGAATTTGCATTGAAAGAAATATATATGATAGAATTTTAAGAAACAAAATTAATTTATCACAAATAAATTCTAAGAAATTTCGACAGTAATGCCGAATAATAAACGCTATTTAAGGTTTATGACCAGGAGTCGGCAAATATCAATTAGTTGTCTACTTTTTACTATAGATAAACATTTTGCGGTGGTATACAAAGCAAACAAAATGCAATAATTTTATTTTCGTAGATGTATTGTTTCTAAATGCAATAACAGTGCAGATGGCCAAATGAGATGTTTTTGAAAATATTACTTAGTTACTTACCTTTCGTTTTGGAGTGAAGACGTTTTTAGTTAACATGACAAAAATGAAGATCTGTTTTTTGTGCGAAAATGTGTGTGGAATTTAATAATGAGTCTGAAGTGTAAAATTATGTTGTTGTTTCGCCAAAAAATGATTTTTATATACAGTAACATTTTCTTAAATAGTAACACAATGCACGGTTATCACTTGTTACAAAAAGTTCATTGTTGTAAAAAAAAATATAAAGAAGAACCGCACTCGAGGAGTTGAAATATTCACTTAAATTTATATTTCCATTTATTCGTTCTGGTGTCGAAGCAAAGCGCGGCGTTGAGTTCTGCCATTCAACACGCAATGCCTCCAGAATTCGGCAGAGAGTGGGGAACGGAATGTCTTAACACTAGGTTCCCTCTGCCTACCATGCTGCATGCGAGATACAGCGTGAATCTGATTTGATTTTTATTTTTCAATTATTTTCTAATGCAAAATGTAAGTATAATTAATGTTTGATAAGTATAATTAAATTTAATGTTTAATATTATATATTTTTCTCTGAGGACGAAGAGAGAGATTGAGAGTTTATAACGAGGTAATTTTCCATATTTTCTTGATTAATAAATAAAATATCTGCAATAATTGTCAACCTACATTATATTATGAAAACATTATGTAATTAATACCTTATAATAGAACGATATTTGTAAACGTTTATTTAATACTAGTGGGCGCGCGCAGCTTCGCCCGCTTATTTGAACCCTTACGGGGTGAATTCTAAAAAACCATGAAACATGTGTTCAATGAAATATTTTTAGGAGTCTGAATTTCAAATATTATAAATTCGGTGCCGATTAAAAAAAAACCCATACAAACTTTCAGCCCCTATTTTATCCCTTTAGGGTTCAATTTTCTTAAAATCCCTTATTAGTGGATGTCCAGATTACGAAAAAAAACATCTGTCCAAATTTCACGTTTCTACCATCAGCGGCTGTGCGTGCGTCTTACCTCAGTCAGTCAGGTACTTGTTTTATATATATAGATGATAATTTAGTCTTTTTAAAATAACGATTTAAACGAGTATTAATATCTAGAAAACAGATTTAACAAAGACTTAATATCATAGACTCATTATTTCAATGGAAAAATAAGGATGATTTCATGTTTAAATAGTTTTTTGTATGTACTTAATATGATTAAAATCATCATTTAACAGGTGAACAGCTAGAATAAATATTAATTTTAAGATTGACCTTCTATTTTATAATATTTTACTTTAAAACATAAGGCAAATCGCGTATTTCATCGTCTATTCTCAGTCAAACTGAATCAGAATAAAATATTTCGAATGATGGCAACCTTTGCTTGCGGCAGCCATTTTCCAGGCAACCATGTGTTTTAGTGATGACAAAAAAATAAGCTTTAATTTGATATATAATTCATTAAAAAAACACATGAGTGCAAATATTCACATTAAGTAACCTCTTTAAACCAGGCAACCTTGGACTTGCGGCAGACTGAGAGCTGGCAACCATTGTTTTTCCAATTCCTTATGCGATTTTCTTTCAAATGATGTGCGATTCACATAAAAAACATATGAGTGCAATTTTCTCCAAAAACGAGTTACGAAAAACATTAATTAAAGGTGATTGCGGCAGGATTTTTTTGGGCAACCCTAGTGTAATCTATTCTACTATCATGTATCATTCTTAAATATAAGTTTCATTAGAAAATCTAATCCCTACAGTTTTAATCGATGGGATCTTAGGCCATTAATTCGTTCGTTTTTTATAAAGTGAAAAAAAGTCTCATGCCTCATTTCATGTATAGCAAGAACCTATTGTTATAACTTTTCCGCACAGTTTTCGACATTGCGTATTGAGAAGTGGACCGTGTGTCAGATCGAACGATCAGATCGAGAAAATGAAAATAATTAAAATGTATCAGCATCAGCATTCCCCTGAACAGAGATTGAATCCACAATTGTGAACTTTAGATATAAACGCTGTCCCACTGCACCACAACGTTTCAAGGCGGTTTCAATTTAATAAAATAATTGAATAAAATACAAAAACCCATGCTAACTTCCATTCACAACCAACTTTAAGTCAAATATAAAGAAGCTTCCGCCATTCCATTGAGATTGAGTTACATTGGTACGCAACTTACATTTCCTAATGAATCCTGAAAGCCCTTAGGAAACAGCCATAAGTACCAGGCGAATATAACAGTGGAGGAGGTAACAATTTCCCGTGCCGTCTCAATTCATTAGCTTTTAGTTGGCTACCATGTTAGTTGTAAAATGTATCGTATTTCCATAGAAATACAGTCTATAATCGACGTTTAAAGTATTGGTTCGTCCAAATGTTCTGTTGTTCTTGAGTTAACTTTTGAGTTAGTTAGTTTAAGTTTAGGTTAATACTATCAAATGTTAGTTCTTAAGGAGATATTGTTTGAACAGTAGCTAATATAGATGTTGTTCAGTCTAACTTTATTTTATTTATTCGTTATTAATTATTATTAAATAAAACAAATTTGAAGTCCTTATACTCCCGTACTTATCCTACACTACGGAAAGATTTTTTTTAAGACGGTACCCAAGAGGCACTGGTTCGAGTAGGGTTAAGCACATATTCTTCAAATATTTATACGTTTTCCAAAATATTTATTAATATTTCTTTGGTTGTTATTCCTCTTCCCGCACTTATTATTTTAAGTTAATCTAATTCAGGAATAGTATTAGAATTAACGATATATATTTTCAAGAGAGTATCTAGTTAGCTAATCTTAAGAACTATTGGTTCAAATTATTGTTTTTTATATATTGGATGGTCCATATGTAGGGGAAAGTTTTTTAATGTAACCCCAAAGAATCAACGCTCAAACCTACCTCAAGTATTTAGAATCTGTCATACATCACATACAACTCATATATTCGAACGAAGCTGCAACTAAAATTTAATATCTATATAATTTATGAATATGAAGACTGAAATTCAAAACCTAAGTAAGTAATTTAAGTATAATTCTAACCCACCTGTGCCCCGACAGCCCGAAAATTATAACGAGGTCCAATATATTCATGCACAAATGAAAATATAACCTTGCTATTTAACAATTAAGTTGTAAACGTCACGTGGCCAAACATCATCGGACCCTCGTCAACGTACCGAGGGTCTGTTATTTGCTTTCACGCGGTCCATATCGATGTGGTCTGGACTGAATTGGTGTGTTCTCACATTTTATGACTTATCCCGCTTTCCAACAAATTTCCGAGATTGCGTGTTGATTAGCAGAAATCAACGCCGCGCCTTGTCCTGTTATTAGAACGAATGGAAATATTAAATAATTCAACTTGAAATTCTAATTAAGATAATAGTTTATAATGTATATATTATGTATTTTTTTATGTACATTTAGGCCGTCTTGGCGTGGTGGATATGCCGCCCGCTTTGTCATTTTGGAGAATGATAATATTTTTAATTATTTTTTTTCTACGCTATCTTAGATAGGCGCGGCGTTGAGTTCTGTCATTCAGCTAGCAAGGTCTTGAAAACTTAACAGAATCTGGGGAACGAGCATCGACCTATCCTAAGATGATGCGGGAAAAAACGTGAAGATACATTCGTAACTTCATCTTGTACCGTCTATCGCACAACTGATGGAGTGAACTTAGCGGTCAAATGAGTCGTTCTGTACCAAAAAAAGGGAACTTGTCTTCTAATCTAATCTTGATATCGGAAAATAAAATCTTTACAAAGAAAGTAAAAAAAAACTTTTTAGACAAATTTTAATCTAAAATTAGTATGTAGGCTCTAAAGAAGATTATATAATTTGAATTGTTAAACTTACAACCATTGTTGATATGCTTACAGAGATTTGTATGTATATATTTTATGAGAGCCATAATGGTACAGTGCCAGATGTTTATATAAAAAATGATATAGTACATACAATGGCTCGAGTTACCCTTCTAGTGAAAGAGTATCTCTACCACCTTGAAAATAGTACGTTAGTTTCTTTAGTCTTGTTTTAGCTATCCTTATATTTAAAAGGCTTCTACGAGAAATTTAACTCCCTGCGGTTAAAGAGTTTGAATTTCGTACTTATTCACTTTGAAAATAATAAATCATAGTTTTGACCAAAAAGAACTTCTTCTTCTTTGACTTCAGAATTACACTATTTATGATGAAGTAGGTACTAATTTTATTTATCTACCGCACAAAGTGAATTCAGAATATATTTCGCTATCTAATACAAATTAGGGCGGTCTTGGAACAGTAAAGACGTTAATTGTGGATTCGATTCCCACTCTGATGTCTAAACAAAATAAGAAACAGAATACTTGATTATAAAATAAAACACGTCCTTCTATTCAAAACAGATCCAAAAATTAAGTACATTTTACTTATCCCAACCGTATACCGAGTTTCCTTTCTTGATCAAAGGCAGTAACGTTGTTAAGAGTTAACAAAAGTCAAGAAAATTAACGAAACATGACGACTGAAGGGAATCGTTGGCTTTTAATGAAGAGTTGCATAACTTCCTAACTTCCTGATGGACACTTGAAAAATATCAATTTACTCATTTTGATACTTAAATCTAATATAAAGTTTATTTTACTTTATTAAACCTAGCCCAGTTGTATTTAATATATAATTAAGTAAATGTAAGCATTTCAATGGAAGATTCTTTCAAAGGGTATTTTTTTTGTTATTTATTACCCGCCTAAATTGTGTAAAAATTGTTATATGTTTTTTGATATTGTCCTTGCTTCCCCTAAAAACTTATGTTTTAATTTAATAAACTTTTATCTGTAAAAAAAATTGTCTCCCTTATCCTGTGAAACAGAGTGCGATGTTGTGCCCCACAAGTCTAAGTAGAAAATCTCCGTACGAATGGAAATAAAAAAATATTTCGAACAAAAAATATCTTTAGTAAGTAACACGAAACTCGGACATCAATTATAATATGGTAGCCATATTAATGACCTGTAATTTCCGGTTCCGTCCGCATAGTGTTTACGTCGTTTACTGTAACATACGAACTAACTAACATTAATCACTGTATAAAGAGTTACAAGAATATCACTGTATAAAGAATATCTTGCATATAAAATAAATATATAGTGAAAAACTTGGATACGTTGTAAGAATTATTATAAAATCTGTATTAAAACTGTTACGCCAAAATAGCTGCTACATCTATTCTGTTTTATTTCAATGTATATATTTATTTTTTAGTTTCATATCTACCTATGTTGGTAGATGAGATGCTACTCACTTGAAATGTTGAAGACATTAATTAAACTACTAGTGACTAACAATAATTTTTTCATGTCTTTTTCATTATAAGACGTGCAAAAGAACAAAAATAAACAAATAGATCCTATGCAGTATTCTATAATATCCCAGTTACGAAACACGTCAATTGTTACAGCAATTACAGGACCTTGTGTGGGCGGTGTTAGAATGCGATTTAGCCTTGCTTTCGCCTTCCGTTTCAACGTTTAATGGAGGTGCTTGCCCTTTTAAAATGTCAGAAATATTTGCTACGCATGGCAAATCTTTTATTAATGATATCTTTTCTTTGACATTTTATTTGCTACTTGTTACCGACATTTCTTTTTTTTTTTCATATAAGTTATTAAAAACGTAGTTATTTTGATTCGTTTTTTTTTGTAGAGAGAATTTACTGTGAATAATAATTTTATTTGACAGCGATTGTTTAATCCAATCAAAAAATAAATAAAATATAAACCTTTCCAAAGCTTTTCATATTATAATATTTTTTAGTGAACAGTTAAACATTATATAAATAAGAATAAAAGGAACAGTTGTACAATCTAGGCAGTCTATTGACCACTTACACGATTGCTTGCTTGTTTGCATAAGGAACTGAAATGTCAGACGGGTCAAGAGCTATCGGCTGTTTCTACGAAGGAAGTCGGTAGGAAGTTAACCGTATAAACTGTCAATCTTGTGCTTAATCGTTTCGGCCATGTCAGTTTGATGTCCTAGTAAACTATGGGACTAAGAAGAGAATGCTCGAAAGCTAGTCTACTTCAGGTTGGCTGTCGTGGTAGGATTTATGTATGTGTTATATACAATATTGCGATAAATCTAGCAGATAGTTAGCTTTGCTTGAAAAATTATTTTTCTTTTATTTGGTACTTCTTACCTTCTTTTGTTTTCTAAATAAATATCTTCATAGTTTTTCTTACACAGCAGGGTAAGCGGAAGAGACTTAGCATTAAGACACTCCTGCCCTCCCAATTGTCTAATTTTCGAGACATTGCGCGGTGAATTTTGTCTACTGGAGCGTAGAAATGAAAATAATAAAATATTCTTGAAACTTAAGATCGTTGTTTCTATTCAATTGATTACTTATGCCTCATACGATTTTTTTCATCCACACATCAACTTCCTTAAACATAAACAATTTAAATTCTTAAGCTATTCATTCCATCCCCTACATTTCTAAGGCAGTCGGTTGCTACCTGAGTTTTTGTACCTTACAAAAGCTAACCCGTTGATATTTTAGGAATAATAGGTACTGTTATTATGTGACCGTTGATTTTAATCTTAATTCCATTTTTTGTTGTTAGTAACGCTTTTTTTATAATTTGCACTGCCTTTTCAAATTTTAGTATTCTTTAAAATGTAGTATTATTAGAATGAAAAGTCACTTAGAGGCCAGTCGTGGCGCAGCGGCACGAAGTGTGACTGTAAAACCGATTGTTCGTGGGTTCGATCCCCACTCGACGAGATGAAATATTTACTTAAATTTATATTTTCATTTTTTCACTCTGGTGTCGATGCTAGGCGCGGCGTTGAGTTCTGCCACTCAACACGCCATGCCTCTAGAATTCGGCAGAAAGTGGGGAACGGAGTGTCTTAACACTAGGTTCCCTCTGCCTACCCTGCTGTGTGCGGGATACAGCGTGAAGCTGATTTTTTTTATTGATTTTTATTAATAATTTGTATTATCATTATCTTTGCGATTTGCAGGTGAATTTGTTTCATTCACAAAGATTAAACCGAAAACTGTTAAACTATTTATGTAGATATATATAAAATGAATGAATCCATAATGTAATATAAGTTAAAATTAGGCATAGTGGTTCCTTGTTAAATACTCCTTTCTCTACCATACACTTACACTCCTTTATATTCCTTTCTCTACCATACAATAAGAGACATTGCGTGTGGGCGGCGAAACACAGCGCCGCACTTTGTCCAACGTTACTTTATTATATAAACAAATAATATTTGAACAGATCGACTTCTGTCATTGGATGCATCTTATTTATCCTTACAGTTTATTTGTTGATATGTTTACAAGTTGTAAATTTCTTGGTTTATTTTCTTTTCGGGTATCTTAAAGGGAACTTTGAGATTGGTAACATTCATCACCTATTTACATTAGTCTTTATCATATAGTTACTATAAGGCGTTTCACAATATATTTAAACATAATGTGTTTTTCTTCTGAATTTTAATTTTATTCTGAGTGATTTTTTTTATTTATATGCTTTACTAATGCGGGTCTCTCTTTTTTTCAGACTGTGGTGCCGGCCTAGCGGACGAGGCACACTGGCCGCCGACAATGAATTAGATATCGCTGCAAACGATATCAAACGTAAGTATTTTTAAATATAAAAACAGGGGATTTAGACATTTTTATTTAATTAAAATGTAATGAAAATGCTGCGTTAAGTTGCGCCACTCGACGTGTCTTTTATTAAATTTATTTCAATGCGGATAAAAATAACAAAATAAAGAATAAGACACTTCTTTCAGCCATATTATATAAACTAAGTAAATGTAAAACATATATAAACACATGCTTTTCAATAAGAAATAAAAGGTCATAACATAGAATTTATAAAAAGATTCCTTATCAAAGTTATGTATATAACCACATTCAGAGAAACAAGAATTCAGCCGAAATACAAATATAAAACACAGAAGCAATGATTATTCAAATAGACAGCCTCTAACGTTTGCTTAGGACTTGATTGTACAATTAATATATGTATGGAGTTAAACGCTAAGCGAGTTTAAACTTTAATCTGATTTGTGTAAGGTTCTGCATAAATTTTGCTCTCTCTCTAATGAAATTACACCGTTGTGGTACAGTGGAAGTGTAGCGATGTTTTGGATATGTGTGTTCAGAGTATTTAGCAGCTTTACACTGTATAGCGCATGAAGCAGAGGAAAACTTGTGTTAAGACACTCCGTTCTCTATATTTCACTTAATTTTTGTGACTGCCAAAGTTTTTGTGACCAATCGATCAATTGGAAAAAGAACCCAACACGATCGCGTTTATAGTCAAACGATATCACGTTGTGCCACAACGGCCTCTTATTTAACAGAAAGGCACTATTTACCATTTTCTCCTGACAATTGACTACACGATAAAGTTTGACATGAAAAAGATATTTAATTCATAACTTATTTGCAACATTTTTGATTTGTTTTTAATAGATATAAAATGTATATACAAAATAATATAAAAAGCCAAATGTTTAAGACTCACCACAAATGTAACTATAGAACTACCCCTCAAGAGTTCTACGAAAAGTCAACGTCTTAGATATAAATTTTAATTAATTACTTTCTAAGTTGCTAATTAGTTTAAACGCAAAATTGTTATACTTATAAATCACTGTTAGTCGTAAATTATTAGAGAAAAAGCCTAAAAAAGCATTTATATTATTTTATAAATTTAAAACGTAACGTTGTTAGTTGTTACCTTACTCAACACAAAATGTGTTGAAAACTGGGGGCAAAGCGTGAAACGGAGTGCCTTAACACTGTATTCTAGTATAATAATAATAGTTAATAAGTATTAAGTTAATAAATATTAGAGAGAATTATGTCTACTTATAAGCCTAGTTTAAGTAACAGATGAAAACTAAATGAAATTAAAAAATAATAAATTTACTGAAAAAAAATACTGTAGTGTTTGGTCTTATTATAAGTAAATTTTATTATAAATAAACAATAAAATAAAATGATTGTAAATATTACAATAAAAATAAATTTCAGATATCACTTAATGTGTTGAAAATGAAGTACAAAATAACCAACCACTCTCGATGCTTTTAAAAAAATAAAAAATATAATAAAGAATAATTTTACAACACACTACCTTTTTTATAAATTTAATTTTTCGTATTTTTTTTAACAATAAAGCCTTTTGTCGCTAACAAAAGTGGTCTCTTGATTTATTCAGTATTATTGTAATACGGTCCCATTCTTTCGACACCTTTCTTGAGTACATTGTGCAACATAAAAATGTTATAAACTTTCTTTACGATCGTTGCCAAAGTTCGGGGGGGTTATTAAAAATGTACCCCTAAGGGTTGAACTATCCGCGTTAAAGTCAAACTGTTCAAGTTTACGAATTTATAATAAATTCATTTTACGCAGTTTGAATATTACAGTGTTTCACGTAATGATATATTTGCTTTTGATCTTTATATACATTTAGATATTTATGATATTTCATGTAATATTTTTTTCAATTGTATAATTTTAAAATCGTGCTAAAAACTAACTGCTACTTATAACAAAGTAGAATTATTTTCTTAATTCGAATATGTCTTCTTTAAATCGTATAGTAAGGATTCACTTTGCAAATATCACATGAGACAACATAAACGCTTTTAATATAAAAAAATAATAAAAATAATGCAAGACCAATTATTATTTAATTATAAATAATTTAGGCTATATTATTTAGATAGACTAGGTTTCCTCTGCCTACCCTGCTGTGTGCGGGATACAGCATGAAGCAAATTTATTAATTTAAATTTTAATTTGTTTTTGATTAATAATTTAACATTAGAATTACCTAAAAAAGAAAACAATAATTCTAAATTTAATCCTGTATCTGACATTTCAATTCAAATAAAATCAATTCAATCATACAAACGTCCATACAACCGCACAGGAACATTAAGCGTGTAAACGGCCAGTGTAAATAAAGACGGTTTTAATTAATTTGTAATTTGGTTTAACGGATAGTGATTTACGATTGCGACGCGGCTAACTCGATTAACGAACGGGCAACGATTGTTTGAATGCGAGAGAATAATTAATAAATATAATTGTTAGCTTTTATTTTTGTATTTATATATTTTTTTAGCTTTAGGTATTCTGTATAAAGCATGTAGCAGGATAGGCAAAAAAATATAGTGCTAAGACTCTCTGCTCTCGGCTTTTGCAACGGAGTACATAGAAATAGTTAACCTAATGAATATAACATTTCTCGATCAATGAACTATCCAACTTTTTTTTAATTAGAAACGAACAAATTCTTCAGTTTTAAAACAACAGACAATATTCTTTATTTCAATCCATAATCATCACGTCTCAGTAACTCATATCCCAATTACGTCCCTATATTATATACATAAATGTATGTAATTTAAGATACATTTTATCATACGAAGACGCAGGTAGTAGACATTATGAAACCCAGTGAACAGTGTTTACTAAGAACTTAAAGGCTTAATTATAAATTTATTACATGTTGCTCGAAGGATGTCGTGAGGAACCAAACGATCTTAATATATTCTGAGACACGTATCTTCACATAGCAGTATCAATATAGCCAATGTAATGTAGTGTAGAATAATATTAAATCTAAATTATTATAATTTATTTTGATTTTGTTATCTCACTCGTATATGTGGATGTTGCAGGTTCGACGCAAGTTAGTAGTTTAATAAAAATAGATATTTAAAATTGAGTAAAAATATCTTACATTAGGTGTATCTACATAAAAGTAAATATCGATTATAAGAACTATAAAATTTCATGATAATACATTTATCAAAACTAATCCAAATTCAGAAAGACAATATTGCCCATAACAAATATAAAATTAAAAATGTAAATCATACTTAAATCATACGAATTATAAACTTTTATAATAAGACGAATCGATTTGACAACCATGTTATGTGCGTCAATCCATTTTACGTCCGTTGTAGTTAGTGACGTGCATTCGCTGATAACTTTACATCAGTTGTGCCGTATCAGAATCGATTTTTGTATTTCATGCTCATTATAGATTATAATAATCGAAAAGAATGCACGTATAAAAAATATTTAATTTCATTTATATCTATTTTTAAAATATGTTGATGTACGTGTAATGTGATCCCGGCCTAGAATAGGATCATCCTGGTACTGGTGGTGTCGTAAAAGGCGACTAAAGTATGTGTGGTAGAGTCACGTCGCCAGTAATGTCAACACGCATGGGCAGACTCGACCGAAGTAGTGGCTTTATGCCATTGCGTTTCGTATCAGGTAATGCCGGGCTCCGGCGCCCGACCCACCTTAAAGGCCGGCAACGCACCTGTAGTTCCTCTGGTGTTGCACGGGGTCTTGGGCGGCGGTAGTCACTTACCATCAGGTGACCCGAACGCTCGTTTACCTTGTCTTTTCCATAAAAAAAAACGATATATCGTGTCAAGTTGCTCCATTCTCCGCTTTCTGTCGGCATTAATGATATTCTGTGTTTAATTAACAGTGATCAAAGCAACTATCATTGTGCTTACAGCCAGACACTGTCGCAGTGCGCCACGATGGTCATTAGCTACTTTTTTTATCAGCTTCACGCAGTATCCCGCACACCGCAGGATTGGCAGAGGGAACTGAATTCTGTGAAACTCTGAAATTTAAATAAATACTTCATTTCCTGGAGTGGAGTGGGTCCCACAACCTGTCGCGTTTATAGTTACACTTTGTGCCCATGCGCTAAATGGTAAATGAAAAGTAAATGCCAATTCACCTATTAAAATTTGTCTACTCCATCTAAAAAGAAGCTAATAAGTGAAACACATAATTATTTACTTTCATATAAAGCTTCCAGTTCCAAAGAAATATATTTAAATTACCATAGGCTTGTGCCAGCTAAGCGAAATGTAAAATGAATTCAATGTAAATTTTAAAAACGTTTTGCTTTAAAACCGTTTCGGGCCTGTTTACTCTATTCAGCGTATTTTATTGAATTAATTCAAAGCTTTCAACTATGTTACACTATTCTAACGCTTTACACACGGTTTTTCACTGTGGATTTTTTTTCAGTCGTAGCGCAGTCACATCGTGTGACTGAAAACGCGACGGTTGTGGGTTCGATTCCCACTCGAGAGAATTAATTATTTAATATTTTCATTTTGTCGCCCTGAGTTCCACTTCTCAAAACGCAATCTCTCTAAAATTCGGCGGAAAGTGGAGGATGGAGTGTCATAACACAAGGATTCATCTCCCTACTGCTTTAAGCGGGATTCAGAGTGAACCTCAGAAAAATATCAAGTATAATATTGTTCTATGAAGATTAAAGATTCGAGTTAGATAGGATATATATTTGTAATAAACTAAAAACAAGAAATGTTTTGCGAAAGCTCTATCTTAAAATGAAGAATTATACAAAATAATACAAAAATTGTATTATAAAAGTATTTATATTTATATCTATACATTTATATACAATATTAAAAAGAAGAATTTTAATAACTTTAATTATTTCAATATTACCCACAATATTTGCGGTCAGACCCACCAGGTGTACTTGGAATACGTTTTAATAATATTAATATCTATTTTATCACGAAGACCGTAGGTAAAACCTAATATTCTTAAAAAATATACTGTAGAAGTGCTACAGTATATTCTATTTTAGGAAACCGATACATCCTTAACTAAATTAAACAGAGAAAGAGTATCCACACTGCGGAACTCTCGACGTGCTCAGCGCCGCACTTGTCTGGTTTTTATAGGCTTCTAAGATTTTTTATGGTACCTACAAAAAGCCGTCATGTGTAGAGGAAACTGCGACCCTTGTAGGGGCCAGATGTTCTCACTTGTGATTCATTCACGACTTAACTAAGTCTATCTACACGTTACACACATCTCACGCAGTTACTTCAGTAGCTGACGTTATCTATAGTAGTATAGTTTACGGCTAGAATCATAGAAGTGATACTTCAATGTATTTGGCACAAGAGCCCATATTTATAAATCGCTCTCAAGCCTGAGATCGATCATGGGATGCCGTTTGCGTGCATATATATTTAATTTATTAATGAAAACGGCATACCAAGACTGATCTCAAACTTGAGAGTGAGTTATAAAAACGTACCTAGGTTCTCTCTATTTATAAAAAAAAATGTATAACATAAAAACATTGTAATACTTACTACTATTTTATATATTATTTTAATTATCTATGTCTCTAATAATATAAACAAAAACCTAACGTATTTACCCGATTTTTCATAGAAAAACGATATTGACATAATCGACGTTGTAATTTAAACATCTCAGTAGCTTAAGGACGCAATTACAACGACAGTACCTACTTCAAGTTTCAAATGACATGTCCCATTTTCGTAGCACTTAACGTTTTCGCGATAACGCCTTTGTCTCCAAGATCGAAATTCAATTTGAGATGTTTGCTTGATAATTTAACTGGTATTATAGTGATTTATTTACTTTGTCAGCACGTTGTCGGGGATTCGATTCGCGCTTGAAACATTTTGAATTAGAATAAGAGGAGATTGTCATGGGAACAATAATTTTAACTAAAAATATGATTAATTTTATATTATGTTCTTGTACCTAGTATTTAGTTTCTTGAATTATATAAATAATGTTTTTTTTTCTTTGTTTTCACGCACCTCTCACCATTATACAGGGTAAGCATTAATATAAACATTTTAAATTAATTTCTAACAGTCACACAATATACAAAAATGAATAGTAAAAATAACCCAATTTTTCCACGAACATTCGACTGGACTTGTCAAGGAAAGCACAAGGGTCACCGCCAGTAGTCGGCCTCTTTGACTCGAGTAGCTCTATAGTCAAGTTACTTTGAAACTTCACAGATGTCTGACTAATTCATTATACATACTTTCTTTGAACACGTGCAATGATTTAGATCTATTTTTTGTTTGTTTCTATTTTTCTACGTATAAATAAACATATCAGATATTATAATATAGAAAAATTTAAATTTTACGCCATTCTAGTACAATCAAAATTTGTCTCAAAGCAACGGCTGTATGTTAAAATCCATATTCATATAATTGTAAATATACGTATAGATTATGTTATTCCGCCACCCATTAGACTCAAATATCTCCAAAATAAAAAGTAAAAAGGGATATGCTTTATAATTGACTACGATTTCTTTTCCTATCCTGCAGTATTCGGGACATTTATGATATAAAAAAATCAGTCTTGATAGACATATATACAGATATACAATAAAAGTGATACTGTAAGGGTTTTTTTTTCTTTTAAGGTAACGGAACCCTAGCAATACATATTATACATGAAAGACAATGGTAATTGTAGATCAGGCCAACCTAACCTTGTTTGTAATATTGTTTTTGTGTAGGAAATTAATTCGGAAAGCCTGTCATTGATTATTTCCGCCGACGACCGCTGCTATTATTATGACAGCAAGTTACATTTCAATTCCATTCATTCGCAAAATATTTTAGTTTTAATAATTAATAAATATAATACTTAAAAAATTTTAACTCTATAAAATCTATAAAACTTTTTGCTACTTTATTCATTTTTAATTGGCTTTGGTCGGACGGAATATATCAAACAAATTAAAATATCTATTTCCTTAAGTGACATAATAAAACCGGTATAAGTATTTTTTTAAATAAATCCATACGTTTGTAAATTTATTGTACATCAAAAATAAAATTTTAAAATTAATCTTGGATCTGAAAAAAAGCATTAACAAAATGTTTTTCTAGCATTTAGAAAACTTTGACCTTGTACAGTTTTTTATAATTTGTGACTTACTTTACTATTATGACTAATCAAAATAAAACTATCTTAAGCCTCATTCAAAAGTAAAATAATTACAACAATAATAATAATATTATATTTCTTTCGAACAATAGTTATATTAAATAACAACATATTTAATTTATTTGTTTAATTTTATATCGATAATAACTATAGTAGTATAAAATTGTGTCGCAGTTGTTAACACCCGCTCCATAACCGATATCTCATATCAGATTTAAATACAACTAAATATGAAACAAATATTATACATACAAGGAAAGAAAAAATGATTATTCAAAGAAATACCTTATTATTATATCCAAATCGACCAACCAATTGAGGCCAGTCGTGGCGCAGGGGCACAAAATGTGACTGTAAAACCAACTGGTTGTGGGTTCGATCCTCACTCGAGGAGATGAAATATTTACTTTAATTTATATTTCCATTGCTTCGCTCTGGTGTCGAGGCGAAGCGCGGCGTTGAGTTCTGCCACTCAACACGCAATGCCTCCAGAATTCGGCAGAAAGTGAGGAACGGAGTGTCTTATTACTAGGTTCCCTCTGCCTTCCGTGTACCGGAATACAGCGTAAATCTGAAAAAAAATCGACCAACATTTTAACAATCTATTTCTAGGCAAACTGAGCATCCAAACTGTTTAACACGTTGAAACTTTACACCGGCACCAGGACTCGTCATTACATTTCTTATTCAACTCCCAAACCGTATATATTATGCATTCATTTTTGACGTTAACGCTTCATTAACAAAATGTATTAATATATATAGAGAGCAGGAAAGTCAGCTAAATTTGAAATTCCTAGAGCGTAAAATTCAAATGAATCCCGCTCGGTACGGGGCAAACACGCCCTAATTATTATTTATACTGAAGGTGTATATTAGCATGAAACGCAAAGTTCTCTTGTTTGACGTTGTGATGAACTGCTGGAAGTTGCTAAGAAAGATAATGGATTGGTTGATAAGGATGACGTGAAGGATCAAAATACCGCAGGATAACGCAGTTCGTTGCAGATTCGACTGAAGTAAATTTAATACTTCTGTACGAATTTGTTGTAAATATGATATGTAATTTTTGTTAAATTGGCCACCATGCCTTAAAATGTATAATATAAAAACTTTTCAAATTAAATTATGTCACTTAGTGACAAAGTAAACTGACTAAGTCGTACCTAAGTAACAAGGCGGCCTTGATACCAAATAAAACACTTCTTATCAAGATTTCCACGACAAATGCTGAACAACAACGGCGGTAACATTTGCCAAACACGAAAATAAAGTTGGTTGTCCACAACAAAAGGAGCTTTAAAGTTTCTAATATAAAGTTCAAATTGATTTATATGAGTCCAGTGTAAATGCTATATGAATAGGTAATATTAGGCACCTGTGGCGAACCGTTGAACGCTTCCCGACAGTTCTTGCCGTAAAATATGACCTTCCCTCTGAACTTAATATATAAGTTTATGGATTCTTAACACAGAAGTGATCTGAAACTAAGAATTACATATCACTATTTCTTTACACAACTACGAAGACGAAATCGAAGAGTAATGCGTTTATTGGTGAATTTGGATTTTGGTAGAAGAATTTTTCTCCAAACGAGGCACAATGTCAGAATGTAAACTCTACGGTTGTGTTTTCAATTCCTACTCGGAATTAATTATTTTCAATTGTTCGTTCTGGTAACAAAACAAAGTGCGGCGTTGATTTCCGCCACTTAAAGCACAATGTCTCAGACATTAGGCAGAAAGTGGAGTAACTATAAGCTCTTTACACAGTATACAGTATGAAGTTAAAAGAAAAGTTTCTCTATTCTCCATCCATTTAGACGTAAGTTTCGGAAACCCCTATACAATATTGATTACTAATTAAGTAAGCAAATATAAACCCAACTTTAAAGTAAATATTTGCTGCTCCAGTTTTTTCCTCGACTCAAACTTTGTTAACTATTTCTCGTTATTCAGAAAATATTTGTTAATTATTAATTTTCGAAAGCTTTTATATTTTAATTAACTTTGAAAACGAAATGTAACTAAATTCTGTGATACTAATATGCATTTATATAGGCACGTATAAAGTCATTTGGGATCGCCCTCGGGACTAGTGTTACTCGGGACAATTTAACATTATTTTCACTTTAGGCCGCCTACAAACTTGGCAATTTTTATTTTTTTTATAAGATTAAGATTTAACTTTGATAGGTATGTAAAGGCATTTTGCTACATTTTGAAATCGTTCTTCCTTGAAGTGTATTATTTATTTATATATAGCTAATGTTACATAAGGCGGTAGATATATAAATTAAGAAGGAAAAAATTTTATAGAAGCATGAATACATAACCCTAAAAATTACAGGATACATTCAAATTGAATGATAGTGTAATCTATATTTAAAATAACTCTCATTTTGCTATTAAACAACAAAAAAATATATATAAATGGGTCACTGTTTTCCTTTATGATAAGATAAATATAGTGCGTAGTGTACTAGTAGAATATTATTATCAAATATATTATTCAGGCCTTCGTGGCGCAGCGGCTCTGACTTGTAAAATGCGTTGTTTGGGGGTTCGATTTCTATTTGAGTTAATGAATTATTTTTATTTCCTCGTTCTGATAACAAGACAAGTGGCGGCGTTGAGGACCTTCACTCAACAAGCAATTTCTCGGAAAGTGGGG
Organism: Heliconius himera; assembly: GCA_021202915.1. Lineage (NCBI taxonomy): Eukaryota > Metazoa > Arthropoda > Insecta > Lepidoptera > Nymphalidae > Heliconius > Heliconius himera. The sequence continues at coordinate 55,958 of JAJHJA010001434.1, read as the reverse complement.
TACGAATGTCTTAACATTAGGATCCCTCTGCCTATATGCAGGATTAATTGTGAAGCAATTATTTTTTTTTACTTCAAGAGTATCTTTTATTTAATTATATATTTTTTTTGTAACAATACTAATTAAGCTTTTGCTTTATAAAAAGTAGTAGCAAAAACATTGTCTGATAGTAATTTATATATTCCCGTTTTTATTTTGTGCTATGTGAGTTTATATAAAAATATATATTTTCTGTATATTGTTTTTTCTAACTTTTAAAACTATGTTCTATTTCATCGTCACGTTAAACTATTCAATGCAATATTTTTACAATGTATCTACTAAACTAAACAAAAATCGTTCGTTTAACAATTTTATAACGCTATATATGAAAACCCCTTATTCATTTCAATCACTGCCTCGAAGTAATGGCATTTTGGACTCTCTCGATTACATTACGGCCGTGTCACGTACTACAGTCTACAGACATGTGAAGTTCAGAGTACTCTTATGATTGGGTGTATCCTAAATAAATATTGCGATTTTAGCTTTAATATTGTATTTATAGGCATTTTTAAGGAAATTTTATTTCTTTTTATTGAATGTGATGTATATATTTAATGTTTGATTACACGAAATATGAAGTCAAATACAGAAAATAATGAATTATCCTTAATTCAGTCTGTTTTCTCTAACTCTTTGTAAAAGACATTTATTTTTATTAACGCTTTACAACTAACTAACTACCAACCCTTGACATCTCATCTTTTCGTTTAAATTTAAGATACTGAGTGAAGGGACTTAACGCCACGTCTTATCTTTCCAGAATCTGTATATTAAGTAATAAAAATGCCACTGCGCCACGATTTCCCAGACCAAATTACACCTGTATAATTAGATCCTATTATAATATATCATAGTGACGTCAATTATTTGTCTCCGCTCTTGTAGACAAAGCGAGGCGTTGAGTTCCGCCATCATACATGCAATATCTCTAAAATTGTTCAAAAAGTGGAAAACGGAGAGTATTAACTTTAGCAGAATTTTTGTCTACTCTGTTAGCGTAAAAAAAAAAGAAATCGTGTGAATTATCTCTCTCCTGAAGATTTTGTATTTCCTACAATAACTTTTTTATTACTGAAACGTTTCTAACCAGTACATTTCCGCTCGTCACGGCTCTGATGACAAATCAATATCACAAAATTCAGCTTTACGTTATGTAAATAAGGAAACTAAACAAACAGACGGTTTGACGGATATTTTTGAACGATTTGTCACACGTTTTATTTAAGTGACAATCATAATTACAATACGTTGACTTAACTTCGGGTTATTGACACTCGATTTTATATCTTAGTATTATTATTGTCTTTATTAGAATTGTGAACAATATTATTTTAGTCATCTAAAGTTTGAACGTAGTGGAATTGGACCTGTGTCACTACGGAAATATCACAGAATTAATAATAAAACTTTAAAACACTAGGTTTTAACCGCGGTTTGGCCTCAACGGTCAAATGGAATTAACTGAGGATTAAATGTGACTAACCAATAGAGAAAATGAAAGATTAATTCAAACTGAGACAGTTCCTGAAATTAAATTGAAAGACCAAACAAATCCTTATGCTTTAAAATATTGGTATAGATTGCTTAATCCAACACTGCGTTCTGTTTAACCAAACAATACAAAGCAAAGGCAAGACCTGTACAGTAAATACATTAAACGGGATTTGAAACCACTACAATTACACTAAAGAAACCAACTATGATATCAATGATCCCATAAAGAAACTTTCTGTACATTTCTATGCGATACCAAGCTACAATATCTCTCCCTACACCATAATATAAAGCAATTTGACATCCCCTTGCGAGATGAAATGGATTTTATTCAATTAACTCTAAAGGTAGACAAAGTGAGGTATTAGCTTCTTTCTTCCTCTTTTATGACATTGAGGACGTGTTCCGGATGATTAGCGTTGCCTTGTAATTTTAAGATGCAAGATTTTATTTTAAACTAATTGCTATGTTATACTTGTAGATATTAAAATAGTATATCTAAGTCAAATCAATAATGTTTTCAGATTCAGTTAATCAAATAACAGTATTTTCTAATATTTCACATATCCACAACTGAAATGCGCCTATTCATAATCAAAAAAATTTTTTTATTGAAATTTTCATTCATTTTAAACAAATTTTAAGTCGGTGTTGAGTTCCGCCACTCTACACGAAATGTCTCGAAAATTGGGCGGTGCGTGGTGTACAGAGTGTCTTAATATTAGATTTCTGTCTACCGTGCTATATGCGGATAAAAAGCTAAGCTAAACTCCAACGTGAAATAAAAAATTAAAACATGCATGCAACGTAATGAATAAGAGGCTGGTTATTGGTTGGATTGTCCATAATTCTAGATACATAGGCTCCCGAAGAAGTGACGACGAGAACACTATCTACATACTAAAAAAAATCAGCTTCACGCTGTATCCCGCACACAGCAGGGTAGGCAGAGGGAACCTAGTATTAAGACACTCCGTTCCCCACTTTCTGCCGAATTCTGGAGGCATTACGTGTTGAGTGGCAGAACTCAACGCCGCGCTTAACCTCGACACCAGAGCGAAGAAATGGAAATATAAATTTAAGTAAATATTTCGTCTCGAGTGGGGATCGAACCCACAACCATTCGGTTTTACAGTCGCACCTCGTGCCGCTGCGCCACGACTGGCCTCCTCTACTACTACTACTACTAATAATTTACATACTAACTAAACAGAAACGCTAAACCCACAACCGCCTAAACAGAACAGTCATCTCAAATTGCGGTAACACTGTCAAAAGGCATTCAATTTGCAAATCTCATTAACGATCGTCTTAAGAAGATAATATAAACGTCTGTAATATAATACTCTAACATTAATTTATACCGAAACTTAACGATTTTATCACCATAATCTAACGGTGTCCAACTCCCATAGAACTTAATGGGAAGTCCCATGAAAAGCCTTTTGTGAATGGAGACAAAGGTTTCGTTATAACTGATGGTTTAAGAGCAATGTTACAGTAATTTTTCCTTTTTTTTTTTCAGGTAAGTAATAGCCAGTTTTCTTTGGTGTTGTACGAACAAATAAGATGTGTAAGTGTTTTTTGTATTTTTATTTAAATAGTAGGCTCGATTATTTTTTTTCAATCAAAATACGTTATATTATATTAATAACAATAAAAAAACTTTATATTTTTAACATCTTCGTACAAATACAGTATTTTGCGTGCATCGTATAACGATAAAATTTAGTGGTAAATCATTCTACGTTCACATTATCGACTTTAAATAATAGGCAATTGTGGCACAGTGAAACTGTCTGAATATAAACGTAATGATTATGAGTTCTATGCCCACTCGTAGGAAATATTTGAATTATTTTCCATTTGCCCGCTCTGGTAGATAAAACGCGGCGTTTAATCCTGCTATTGCTATATTATGTCTCGAAAACAGATACATAGTAAAGTACATGTCTAGTAAAATGAAATCATTATTTACGGCACTTTACGTACATAATATTTAGTTTAACTTTGAACAGAATCTCGTAACAATAAGTCGCAAAGCTCCAGTTGCCATGGCAACCGCCATATTAGCGTGCCTATTCTATACGCTTACATAATGCCTATTAAACAAGTTCTATAGAAGTTCTTACGAGTGTTTATAACCGACTGAGAAAAAGTAGGGTTGTGTATTACTTTTGTCTTTGATTATGTTAGCTTTTTATTGAAAAAGAAGCTGTTCTAAAAGAAATATAATATTTTTGTCTTCATACTTATTCTGTATTTTATGTATGGTATAATAAAGAACTTAGATAAATCTTTCAATTCACTTTCGACTATTTAGTAACATTCCGAAAATGCAATTGGTATCTTGAAAATTGGGTTGAAAATAAGGAACAGAGTGTCTTAATACTAGTTTTCCTACGCCTACTCTGTTTTATACATTATACAAAAAAATATATATTTTAAGATTTATTTTATATACATATGTACTCAATAAAGTAAATATTTCAGTACACAAACACAAATACATCAACATATATTCTTACAAAGAGTCATCTACGTAGAAACATAACTTGTAAGCACATCTACATATATATTTAACACGGAATTTGAACCTAAACCCTCAAGTAAGTAATACAACACATCTGTTATAAATACTCCTCACTGTGCCACTACGGTAGTCTCGTAAAATTTCGCAAATACTTATTAATTCCGCGATTAAACACTAGCGCTATAACGAAGTAATATTGAATAGCGTCACAACAGGGGCAGCGCCCTTCGAGTAGAAACTCCATGTTTGTGTTGTTACTATAAATGGATATTTATATTTTTTTTCTTAAAATATTATTAATATATATTTTTTATTGTTTTCTTAAACAAATACTTTGTATTGTTATTTTTATCTACATGTATATTATTTTTAGAAGATTATTTGTAGAACAAAATTATTTGTAGTACAAAACAGTAATGTACTATAAACATTACTGTTTTGTACTCTCTAATAAACAGATAAAAATAGAAAACTAAAACTTAATTGTGTTAATAATGATTATAATATATTTACATATATATAAATAAATCAACCACGAAACTATTTCATTGAAAGTATTGGATATACTAAAATAAATTATAATCTTTAAAGGAAAATAAAATCAGTTTCACGCTGTATCCCGCGCACAGCAGGGTAGGCAGAGGGAACCTAGTGTTAAGACACACCGTTCCCCACTTTACGCCAAGTTCTGGAGGTATTGCGTGTTGAGTGGCGGAACTCTTTCGCGCTTTGCCTCGACACTAGAGCGAAGAAATGAAAATATAAATGGAAGTAAATATTTCATTTTAGTCGATTCAGTCACATTTTGTGCCCCTGCGCCACGACTGGCCTCGTAAATCTTTAAAGTAACTAATATGTATATTTTAAAAAAAGTAATTTCCAACTTTTTTAACTGTTTTTTATAATCAAGACACTGCGTATGTCTAAATTCAGGGCACGAGTGGAATTAAGCGCTACTTCGTCTTATTTTATTAAACGACTTAATTTACCTAGTGTTAAAAATAAATGAAATCGAATTCATAACCGCCGCGTTACTGTTACACGCTGTCTTATTACATCACGATGGCTACAATACTCGTATCTTGATATTCAAAAATACCTGTTGAGTTAAATTCTCGTATCACATAAGACGGATATCACAGTCACCCTAACCCGGGGTTCCGTCGCCATGACGACCGCCGTGTTTGCCGCCGCATCGATCGCCTCTGTTTACTTTCCGCATGCACCCCGGCAGCTTGTGCATTTTATTTATACTCCTATAAATATATGTAAAAACGTATAAACGGGTATAAATAATAGCTTAGATTTAGATCTAAATATACGACATATAAGAAATATATGTACCTAGAAACGTATAAATGGGCAAAAATAATGATTTAGATTTGGATATATGATTGTATGTATATATATGAATAGTATATTCGATTAGACGATAACATGTTTAGGTTAGGATTTTTATGTATTATGTAAAATACTATGTGCGTTTAATTTAGTTAATTTCGGATAGTAATGATGAATATGTAAGTTGGGGATTATGTACTACAAAATAAATAAAAAAAAACAAATAAAGACGTCAAAAAGGAAAGTGTTAACTTTCCTGACTTATTTAACAGTTACCCTATTTGTTTAAATTCTTTTTACTTAAAATAGCGTGCATTAGATTTAAGTTTCCGATATCTTCTAGGCAAATTTCAATATACCACAAAATATAATAGGTAATACACAAAATATAATAAATAAAATAATATAAGCATACACACAAGTACGTATGTACGTATCCTCACTACAGCGCCGTGTACGTGTACGTTCAGTATTTGATGTTTAACATTTTTTTTCCTTTCATATCCTCTTCTCAAAGGCTATTTGCAAATGTATATTTCTTCTACAACTTATAAGTAACATCTCATAAATAAATCTTTATACACAAACATTACTTATAAAGATTTGTGCAAACTTATTGAGCGATATTTACTTTATAAGAATATATTTGTTTTGTGTTTTGTGAGTTGTGACGTATAATGGTAAAATGACAGGCATTTCAGGTTTGTCGTAGGTTCTTTATAATGAATTAATTCATTGTTTTATTTAATTATTTTTGACTAAACGCGCATGTTGTGAGTTCGATTGTCACTCGGGGAAATAATATTTTCATTTCCTCGATCTGGTAAGAAGACAGCGCGGTGTTGAGTTCCACCACTCAACATGCATGTTTTAGAAATGCATGAAATGTCTTAAGATTCCTTAGGTTCCCATATATATTTCTTCATTTATAAAACTTTTATTTTTCTTAAAAAATCCTGAATTAAGATCAAAGCCCTTTTTTACTTGGTTATCATATTGGAGACTCTGCAGTCTCCATATATACTTTAGAAGATTCCCTTCAATACGTAACATTATAATGAAATTTTATTTCATCATTACATATTCGTATATAAGTCATATACAAATATATGTCTCCCAATCAGTGTTATTTGCGAATATTTTGTATCAAATTTTTACTTTCGCATAGTCTTATTTATTATTCATTTCCATATATATTAAATATTTTTTTTTGTTATTTTTATGTTATACTTACTTGTCTTTTTGTACTTCTTCTTATTAAATTGTAATGTTTGTGGGCAAAAATCTTGACAAGATCGTTTATATTTTAGATTAAAAATGAACTTACTGATCTGGTTTAAGACAAAGGCGTTGGGTCATTCACCCACTGTGAGCGATTACGGGCACTAGAATACGCTAGTAACTATTTACTTCTATAAAAACAAATTCTTTATATGAACATAAATTATTCATAATGTTGTTTTTAAGGAAAAACATGAAATATGCTGGCTTAGAGTTAGTCCGTAAAGTGCCTAATATAGATGATAATCGTTATAAATAACTTTATAAAACAAAAAAGAAGAATATTTAAATACTAGTTTTCTATCCACTTCACATCGTTTAATTGAAAAAAATACTCCATACATACTGATGTAATAAAATTTCTTGTCAACTAACAAATTGACATCTTACTTCCTTCAAACATCCGACACTACTCCACCCCGCCACAGATTATCGACATCTTTTAAATAAAACTGACTCGATTAAATCGAACAGCAACATCGAGACATTAAATAGCTTTAACAGGCCATTAGTTCCTGAATCTAGGTCTAGTTAACCTCGACATCCGCAATCAATATTACGCAAACGTATCGAGTTACGTATACGATATCGATGCGGTGTAACAGAACGCTAAACGGAAGGACCTGTCCACTGGTGATTCGCAACCCTCGACTGTGTGTGAGTGTTGTCCGTGCTGTTTTTTTTATATATATAATTAAAAAGAGAAAAAAAATAGATTTAAATTACTGAAAAATATTTTTATTTGACTATATTCAGTTGTTTTATGTTTATGTAAAGTTTCGTCTAGAATGGGGTATAAAAAATATTTTTTTAGCAGTTTTTTTATTTTATACTTGCTAGAATAAATAGGTTAATACCGTTTTATTTTATATTATATACATATGTATATGGTTATATACTTAAGTCACGAGTCCCAGGTACTGTTCTAAGTTACTCTGAGACGCACGCACTGTAAAACCATGGAATGCTAAGTAGTTTCTTCTTATTTAAAGTGTGAAACTTAATTGAAGCATTAAAGAATAATAAGCAATTTCATATTTTTAATTACATCTAATTACAGCTAAATGTTTTAAAAATAAATTTGAAAATTTCATAATACGTAATTTTTTCTCTCCTTTAAAAATACACTTTTAAGTACGCGTTTTATAAAAATAAATATTGTCTATTTGCATATTGTGACAGGAGGAAACAGATGTCAAAGGTGCAACCAACGCAAACAACACATGGTTAATTTACCTCGGGTGGAAATCAAACCTACGTACGTCCTGTTTACTCTTTTTACCTTTTAAGAATCGACAAAAATCACTAATAAGGCTAAAAATGAGAAGCCAAAGGAAACCTAGTCTACAAATACAATGTTCCCCACTATCAGGAATTGGAGGCAATTGGATGTTGAGTGCTGGATCTCAACGCCGTGTTTAATCTACCAGAGAGGACAATGAAAACAATTCAAATATTATCATTACTTGATGGAAATCAAACCTACGATCGTCGCATTGACAGTGTCAAATGAGATCCCACTCCGCCACAGAGGAGGCCTCCGTGGCGGAGAGTTTTCATATAGTTACTCTTTTATAACAAACGTACAATATTTTTAAAATTCTCTTTTAAAAATATTAGATTTTGAATTTTACAATACTCCTCGATATTAGGAGGAAATAGCTTTAAGATGGAATGTCGGGGCGAAATGCATTTAACATTAGTACTATATATCTATCCCTGTCTGGATCTGTGAGTGGGAGGGGGAAAGATGAATGGATAGAAGCTATTGGAACACTACTGTAGCAAAATCTTACATATCTCTTTAGAGTAATATGATTTATTTTATTGGGAATAAAGACATATATGTGTGATATAATGCTTTATTATTTATTTGATTTAAGTATTTATGAAACTATATAATTCTCCAGTTTCATATGTGTCAAAAAAGATAGTGCTTTTAGGTCATTACTTAAAATCAAAATAGGGAAAAACGTAGTAATTAGTCACTAACTATCAATTTACATTAAATTAAGGTGAAATGTTCTAAGTAATATTTTATTAGAAACAACTTTCGATTGACAAAATACCTTACACTATCACAAAAAGACATAAAAGATATAATTTTTATAAAAAAAGTAAGGTAAATTCCCAAAGAAAAAAATATTAAATATCAACTTATTCAATAACCAATATAACGTCAACGTCAACGTTTACTTGCTTAATGCGTCTTTGTGTATCACAAGACCCATCTGTATGAGATGAATCATGTGCTATAAAAATGCGTTGCGAGATTAAAATATGGAAGTGGTATACGTGTACGCACATAATACGTACGATGTTCATGGATGCTAGCATTCTATAGCTTTTATGTTAAAAAAATGTGAGGGTCTTTGTTTTACTCTGTCAGTTGTGGCGAGATGGGTATGTTGTGATGTATAGAAGTCTTTTTTCCGTTTTAGTTGAGTATTGTCATATATTTTGTATGGGGCACTTGGGATAGAAATATGTAAATATGTGATGCATAATGAACATTTATTTGTACGGAAATCAAATTATGATTTGTATTTCTAATTATAGATAAAAAAAACATTAATTATAAAGGATTTTCTTTTTTATATTATAACTTTTTTATATAATTCATAAAACAGTCTAAAGAAATATATCTTAATATGAATTTTACAAACAAATCAAACATTAAGTTAGGCTTCAACGACAGTACAGACGACATTCTAATCTAAAAATTAAATAATAATATAGTAATACAATAATAATCTCCACATAATATTTCCAACAACACACTCTCGATGCCACTTCCATCCGACGGTCTGCGATGCGGTCGATGACACGGACATTGACCTCACTATATACCCTTGTACCTGCAACTTATTGGTGTTGGTTGGGTTATGACTGATTCGTTACACATTTCCGGTTCGAAGCATCTCACCTTTCGTTATAGTATGTGGAATTATATTTTTTTTTTGGTATTTTTTTAAGCTTGGAGTCCTCTGATGATTTTTTTATTTAATTATATAAGATAATCTATTATAATAATGTAAGAAAATTGACAGAAAAAAGTGGCTATCGTGGTCCAGTGGGCTAACGCCTGTCAACTAGGTATGTATGTACATGCTAACGCTGCTGCTATCACGCATTGTCTTGAATTTGGGTTGGGTGGGTCTTGAAAAAGTTGGGCACGGAGTGTCTTTATATTACATTCTCTCCTATTTCCGGGACAAAGCGTGAAGCGGGTAAGGCCTATCTAATTTTAGAAAAAGATATGCAATAAGAAAAAATATTTTACAGTGTTATATTTAATGTATATATGCATTATACATCTCCTTCATTTAGTGGGTAGGTGAGAAAAATCTGTATAACACTATTGTTAACTTATCATTGATCCTTATACAAATAGATGTGTGTGTGTGTGTGTGTGTGTGTGTGTTGTGCTTTATTAAGCAGGCCCAAGAGTCAGTTTTATTATATTATTTTTTTTAGCTTCAGTAAGAACCATCAACCATAGCCTCCTGTTCACACTTTCTCACATAACGCAGTGGTTTAGGCTATAATCATGTCAGTAAAGCCACAAAATAATGCAGCTTTACGATTTTTTCCGCATGGCAGAGCCATCAAAAAGAATCTAGTCTCAAGTATACACCTAGTATCTTGAGTGGAAATCGAACCCACAGTCATATCACAATAACAATAATTTGCTATGCTTCTTGTTAAATAACAAACAGCCTTTATAAATTGCCGAATATTTTCATTTTGACTTTTTTTCTATATTTATGATTAATATCACATCATAATAAATTTTTCCATAAAGAAAGTAAATTGAACCCGTGGCCCCTTTTTAAAATTTCACGCCGTTTATTCATATTGGTGTAATTTATACTTAAAGTCAATTCTAATTATATTTCAAGGGAAGCCAATTTTAAATTGAGATGAGTCGCCGCGCCCGCCACACTGGCACAGTTGTATTTATTTACATTACAAATTTTTAATATTAAAAATGCATAATAAATACTACAGTATAAAAGTGCATATAAAGTAATGTAATTTTGATTTATTATTCAAATTAAATCTCAACAAATGCTTAACATTTAAAAATAAATTGTTCCTGTATGTAGCAGTATCTCTGCCTAAGGGCATATGAAATATAGTGTTGAGACACTCCGTTTCCGGTGTACTGCCCAATTTTCAAGACATTGCTCGTTAAATGGCGAAACTCAACGCCGCGTTATGTGTAAATTCATAATTTAGTTATAACATAACGCATAAGTATCTACTGTTTCTGCCACAACAAAACATACGAATACAAATATACAAAATAATTTAAAAATAATATGTATATATAAGTACACCTGGCCAGTCGTGGCGTAGGGGCACAAACGTATCACTGTAAACGCGGCAGGTTCTATTCCTACTCGAGGAAATGAAATATTTAATATTTGTATTTCTTAGCTCTGGTGTAGAGGCAATACGCGGCGTTGAGTCCCGCCACTCAACCCGCAATGTCTGGAAATATTCTGCGAAAAGTGAGGAACGAAGTGTCTTAACACTAGGCTACCTCTGCCTACCCTACTACGCGGGATCTATGCGGGATACAGCGTGAAAAAAAATAAATAATTACTTTAAATATTATTTGTATGCCTGTCTGGTACACGTAAGTGACACACTGACACACTTATAAGTGCACGCTTATGACATCGCGTATGCATTTATTATGCACTCAAGATATTGCAAACGTGAAAAATAAATTTCAAAATATACATACAAAGATCTATTTAAATTGATGTCAGAGAAATGAATGTTTTGTAATTTGGTACTTAAGTAGGTACTTGCTTGTGTTTAAAAGTCAGCGTTTATTGTGGTTTTAGAGGTCGTCTGTTTAATTTTGAGTATTTGCAGCAAATAGCTCGGTGACGGTTTTGATTATATTTTTTTGTAATTATAGATTTCTGTACATGAACACTTAAGCACTTCCAAGTGTTCTTTTAAAATGTAAAAAAATATGTTATTATTAATTAATAATCATTAATTCATATGTAATGTACAGATATATGAACATATATTTAAGTTGATTTCAGAAAAATGATTTGTTTGTAATTTGGCACTTAAGTAGCTACCTGCTTATATAGTATTTAAAGACAGCATTTGCTGTAGTTTAAGAGGTCGTCAGTTCGATCTCTAATAAGGCAATAAGGATAAAAAGAAAGATGTGATATTTCTTTTTTCACAAGATATTTACTTACTAGATTAACTTGAATTTGAGTGGAAGGTGAAGAGTTGAGTCTCTATTTCTATATAAAATGTTATATCCTATAAACAAATATTAGGCAACTGTTGTTGTTATATTGTAAAAATAAAATGAGCTGTACGAACTAAATAAGAACATCGTCGTAAAGAACTGTAATACAATTTTATGTTTGAATCTATACATTTTTATTTTTATGGGAAATTTTATATGTCTATTTACAAAATTATATGAAATTTTATACTAATTAAATTGTTGTGCTATCGTGGCATAGTGATCGTCACTCAAGGATTGATCATGACAGTTTTTGAAACGAATCCTACTCGGATGAATATCATAATAATAATAATAATATTTTATTTATTATAGTAACGTTAATATTTTTAATTGTCTATATATTTGTACATATTTTTATAAATTTTTACAAGCTTAGTTGCGCAACCCGGCACGCATTGCTTTTTATATTTGTAAAACGTGTATAATGGAGGAATTCTTTTCTCTTTCTCAAACTTTTCTTGCACTAGGACTACTTTAACCTTTGCTAAATAAAAGTAAATTGAAAGCAAAAACATATTAATATTTGCTTTATGCGATAACATTTTACATGATAACTTATATTATTATCTCTATCTAAGCAACAACTAGTATCAACTTATTATTACAATCAATAATAATAAATAATAATAAAATAATCGACACGCACACTACAATAAACCAATCTATCTTTATAAAAGGGAAAACAATTAATACACCCCTACGCATTAAAACGCACATGTGTGCAACAGTCGGGAACGGCAGCTGCGAAACTTGAATTCAGACAGCGACTCTCAAACGTTAACTGCCAACTTTGTATATAGAGTGATGCTTTTTTATTATTTATTTTTTTAGTTTAAATGAAGTCTTTTAGACGAAAATAAAGATTATTTGTTTTTGTTTTAATTTAATAATGATTGGAGAGAATAGTGATTAGTCCCTTTATTCTCATATCATGATTTAATCTCTTAGTATGTAAAATAAGCGATCCAAATACGTCTTCGCCCTTTTCAAAGTATTATAAAGTTTCATCGAAAACAATCATCATTATATTCTCAAATTTTCTCATTTGTAATATTAGCAGGATTCCGTATGCTTTTATAAGTCTTCTTTCATAACTTTCCGTACATTACGAATTAAGACGGTAGGTATTTCAAATTTAAATGTTCACGAAAACCGGTAAACAAAATGACGTTACTATGTATAATATAAATGTGCGCAATTTGAATCGGCGTTATAAAATTTGGGTACAATGAACGGAACCGGATCGCCTTGAGATTTGAGACTGCGAAATGAAAATCATTGCAAAAGGTAAAAAAAAATACTAACTGACTATTATATTTTTGATGACATCATCGTAACACGTGATTGGAAATTGGTGTGAGAAAATTTACTAAAATCGATAAAATTGGTTATACATTACATATTCAAGCGCTGTTTTGTAAAAAAAATTATATTTTAATTTAAATTTCAAATATTAAACTATTAACAACAAAATTATACATAAATACAATTCAAAACAAAACTTGCATTTTCAAAAGTCAGTCAAACGTTGGGAAGCTCTTTTTCGACAATATTTGGGGTACTTTTTTTGTACATCTCGTAATATATGGGTGCCTTGCCTGGGTTTTTTTCCTCGAAGTTGACCCTCTCAGTCAGTTATGATTCGACCGTTGACGCGGACGGTTCTCGCGTGCTTACTTCTAGTCATTCTCCAAAATTATTTTCCTAGTATTATTTCTGTAGTGGTTTCTAGAATAGAATAGTTAGTTGTAATTAAATTAATCTGTGTTTGTAATAGACATTACGAAGACTGATTTTAATGAACGGATTTGGTTTGCTTTGGTAAGTGTTTGTTTGACCGGCAAGTTTGTGTGAAGTTTGGGATTCAATATACATATTTGAAGCATTCTAAAACTTTAGTGTACAAATAATTTGTGATATGAGTAATGTTTTTTTTTATTATATTTATATATTTAAATTATATTTTAAACATTTTTGTTCTATATTTTTAAAAGTTACTTTTTAATAGATTTTCAAATATTTTATAATTAACTTAGTAATATAATTGACAACTTAATTGTACTTCAATTTATAAGTACTGAAAGTGATCAGGTTTCTTCAACACTAAATTTAGATCAAGTTTACAAGTTCACCTTAAGTTGATTAACCTTACACTGTGCCCTTGACTATAGTTCGTTAAGATTCTTAGTATGTCGCTGTATCATTACATTTTGACATATAATATATTATCATTAATTTTATCATTAAATCTATACACATCTATATGTATATACCAATATACCTACATATATTAATAATTTAAACTAGTTGCTTGTTTTGGATTTGCTTGCGTAATTCTATATATTTTTTTCATTTACAGAAATGTGGTTTTAATTGTACAAATCATATTATTAATATGATTTTCCCTATAAATATAGTCTTAACATTATTTTAATAATAATTAATTATTATGTATAATGACGGAGTTTATTTTCTTTGTGCTTATTTTTATTTCTTCTTCATTAAAGAATAAATAAATTTCAATTAAATTTATATATAAAATGTATTATTACAATTCAAAAATAATAAAAAAACTCTCTTATTTTTAAATAATATTTATTTGTATTGTTGTTGATTACAAGATTTCCTGCAAATTTACTCAAGTCAACAAATTTGAACTTACTAAATTTCAACTGGCACCTCTTAGACGTACGTCTAACGTAGGCCTCTTACTTGCGTTAAAATGATATAATAACTTTGTACAAATATATTAAAAGGCCGTACATTTCCTTAACACCCAGTCTAGACCGTAAAGACGGTTTTAGCTCCACCGGTATTGTCCTGACACGTTTTTAATGTAATTCATTCTGTTGTTCACTTGTTAAAGTTTGTTCCGTTAGGGAACCTTTCAGAAAAATTGCCTTTGGATCCAACGAAATCTTTTGTGATATTTCTCGTCGTTAAATACTTATGTGTTGGGGTTTTTTTTTCTTGGCGAGTAATTTGTTGATATTGCTTTCACTTGATTGGCATTGACTTGTTATTACGAAGGTTACGCGTTCGATTCGTTCGTATGACATTGCGGCAATATTTTGTGCAAAAAGTGACGGGTTTTATTATTTTACTTTATATAAAACATTCTTCTTCAACTTCTAAGTTTAGTAAAAACGCTCATTGTCCACTTTTTCGCATTTTCATATTGTTTTGTAAGAGGCCGCAACTTAACGCTGCGTTAGTATAAAGAATTTTCTTTTTCAATTCGCCCAAATGTGCATAAAAACTCAAAGTCATATATAACAGTGAGTTAGTGACCAACGAGAAATAACGACTAATTTATAACAATCCTACGTGACCTACAGTAGATAGAGAGCCTATGATATGATAATGGCTAAACGTGGTACGTATGACTAACATTATTACAAACAAATTCATAGAAATCCATCCATGTTTACAAAATATATACACATTCCGGGAAATTGCTTTATTGTAATATAAATGATTACTTGGTATTTCGATAATTGTGTGAGATCTCGTTTTTATTTCTAGGTCGTGTGATAAAAAAATAGTTTATTGAACCTAAATAGTTTTAATTGAATTGTGCTGTCATTATTTTGATTAACGTCTATAAAAAGAGCCACTCAACACTCAATGCCTCCAGAATTCGGCAGAAAGTGGGGAACGCAGTGTCTTAACACTAGATTCCCTCTGCCTATCCTGCTGTGTGCGGGATACAGCGTGAAGCTGATGTATGATGTATGTCTATAATATAAAAAGAAGCATCTTGTTGTTGTGTTGTGACACATAGTGTATATGTGAATCACTAAACGGTGGTTGAGGATTGAAATCCGCTATCTAACATATATCGCAAGTTTAGTGCAACAATGACGTATTTTAAAAAAAAAAACAATGTATCAATATATGCGGAAAGACTGTTTAAAAACTGATTGCATCTTACCATTATAAAGTGCAAATATGTCATTATTGCACCAAACGAGTGATATATATAATGTAATATTTACATTAAATTATCCTTTTAAATGTTGTGCTGTAATTGTTATTTTTGTATTTCATGCAACCATACAATTATATTATTACTATTATCATGTGTTAACACTTAAATGAATTTTTTCTACGAATTCTTAGTCACACTTTATAAGAATTTGGGTAACATCTTCGCAGTTTATTTGCGGTTTTATTCATTTTATAAGGAAAAATACGTTGAAATAATTTTATTGTTTCTTAATAGTATGGCATATCTTGCAGGTAGAAAACCTAATAAAACCAAATCCTTCCCCTGTTATATACCGTATATAGGTAATATCAAAATGTCACCAGTTTCTAATACTATACTAACACTAATTTGACTACATCCAACCTTCCATTCATAAAGACCCTCACCCAACACGCAATATTCTAAATAAGAAAAGTGGAAGTGCAATAGTTATTGTGTTCTAAATTCTTAACGACCAGGAACTACAACTCATTGGTTAAATGAATGGAATTATGTAAGTTATCTTGATTGCTCCAATGGTTGTTAGACGAAATGCGAATGTAGTCTGCGGTCGTGCACTGCTCCCTACACTCGAGTCGTATTAATGATTTTAAATATTTCTTACGTCATTTCTAAGCATTCAACTTGAAGATTAAAATAGACAGAAAATAATTGAACATTATGATGACATATCGAATTTTTTATAGTTAGTCTTATTCAGCTTGCCCCATTTTGCCGTAAAGCACGGTACGATACTTATAACTTGCTCTCAAGATCGATCTCTGACTTTAGAGCAGTTTATAAATAACACTCAGGCCCGTGAGTATTATGAGACTCCATTCTCCGCCCAGGTAGCTTATTCATGTGTATTTTAGTTTTTTATTCATATAAAAATTATGTGTCCAATAATACCACACTTTGTGTCAAAAAAAACTGGTTTTTTACAAATAAATTTTATATTTAAATAGATTTATTTACACAAGCGGAAAACGACCCACAATCGTCAAGTGCGGTCGCCCATCCCAGTCACTATGGCGTCAAACTAACCACAGCAATATAAAAATATTATAATACAAAAATACCATAAAAATATGCTCTAACAACTGGCCTTATCACTCGCCGATTGCTTCGAGGTAACCTCAGTGTTAGGCAATCAAGGAAATTAATCATTAAAAGTATAAAAATAATAAAATTAATTAAATACTTTTACAGAACGACGTTTTTATAATTATTGACAAACCGTCTTTGGAAAATTTAATTGTAATCATTTGTACAACTAACATTTATACTTATAAAAAATATAAAACCTGGGATTAAGACATTCCTTTTTTATTTTTTCAGTAAATTTTTCAGTTCTTTCAGTAGGTACTCAACGATGTACATTGTCTACCAGTTCCTACTCGTTTTCTCGAGTAAGCATCAAACTCAAAACCATCGATTTAACAATCAGTTGAGATTCCACTGCGCAACGATAGCCTAAAAGAAATAGGAGCTAATATTAGCTAAATATCGTTGGTGTCAAATTTACCTTTCTTATCACTTACGAGGAGAACGGAGACTAACCAGTTATATAATTAACTACCATTTCTGTCACCGTAGCGCGTTACAGATTTGGTATTCAGATTTCAGTTAGTCGTTAGGTACAATTTGATTTATGACTGTGACGAATGGCACCTCGCTTCCTTACTAACTGCCGCCCATTGTACCTAGACGCGACAAATGCGAGTAACGACTGATTACATCGAAATTAAAGCTTAGAAATGTAAACGTATTGAAATGTGCTATTTTTGTTGATGTTTAACATTATATAAGTTACTTTACGATTGTGCCCATCGTGGTGAAGCGACGTACGTATGTTCGATTCGGATTTGGGGGAGTCCATTTTTTCTTTTCCCCTACTCTGGCAAGACAGAGTGATTAAGTTTGAGTGATTAAGTTCTGTGATTCCACCTAATGTTTCGAATTCTATCAGAGAATGATGCATGGACAATTTTGACATAAGCTTCTCCTATATACAGGCAGCAGCGTGAAGTCAAATAGATACATCAAAGTAAAAAAAGGCTTTTTTTTACTTTTATTGTATCTATTTTAACAAAAACAATTAATTGACTCGACAATCGGTCAAAAAATTGAAAATTAATAATGTACGTGAAGTATAAAATAAAATGTAAATTCCATATGGTAGGTACCGAATATATAACAGCGGGTCAAATATCCGCGGCAACCAATCAAAATGTGAAATTAAATTTATATTTTCTGTAGTCTTCATATTTTTAGTAACTGTTGTTTTTTGTTGTTCGATGTACGTTTTGTTGGAGTTTAATAGTAACAAATTAATAACAATATAGGAGCACATGCTTTCGACTGTAAAGGCGACAAGTTGTGAGTTCGATTCCCACCCGAGGAAATGAATTATTTAATATTTTCTCTTCTTCACTCTGGTAGCGAGGAATAACGCGCCGTTGAGTTCCGCCAATCAACACGCAATACTTAGAATTCGGCCGAAAGTGGGAATGGAAGTGTTTCAATGAGAACGAAGCGTTTTAACACTAGGTTCCTAGGTTCCCTCTGCCTACCCTGTTATGTGCCAGATACAGTGTGAAACAAAAAAAAATATCGAGAAACATTCATAAATATGTTTCGTTAAAAATTTTATCTCTTATAGAAAAAAATACTGGCTGATGTTTTTAAGTATTATAATTACATTCATACTTGTGTCTTACAAAACAAAGAACGTAGGATTCGTAAAATTGATCTTGTTATTTCATTTCTATTGTTTGCTTAGGGCTTTTAAGATGTTACTTTTCCTTATAAATATGAATTAGACTTGGCTGGAGTACAAATAGAATATATTTATATATTAATATCCTAAGTGATTTTGTATATGAAAATATACGTTTTGTCACTTGCTATAGAAAAATTACTTTAAAAAGCCGTGATTTGTTATAACCACGTTCAAAATACGTACGTACATACGTATTCTATATGATAAAGGAAAGCTTAAATGTTTTATTATATTATAAAACTACCTTCCAATACTTAAATTATTAAGGAAAACCACATAATACTCCACACAAAACCTACCAAAGGCGCTAATATTATAGAGGCACCATTATACAACCCCTTTGTGCCGTCGCCGCCTCTGTCAGGTAAAAAGGAGCAAAAATGCTAAAACAATAACAATCTTTCACACGCTAAGTTCTACAATCGATCAGAAAACAATTTCTAGTCCATTATTTACTCGTTCTTTGTTATTCAGGCGCCAAATTGTTGCGGTTCTAAATAAATTGACGTTATTTTACAGCTTCTTTTTGAAAGGAGAGCTAGCTTTTATGATAAGGTTTCTTTTGCTGGAATTTCTTACTATTTTTGTAAATAAAAATAAAAATAAAAAGTCGTATTTAATATTAGTATACTGAAATGACGACCCCAAAAAACGTGATCCATTTACATAAGGATACTAACATTTTATACACAAAATAGATTTAAGATTTTGATTACCTCTTATGCCGTTATATGATATCAACTTGATTTGACATTTGAGAATTAAATCCCTCTGAATTTAATCAACTCACATATTTAAATTTTATACTTCCAAAGATATGTATAAAAAATTCTGAGAATTTTCTACCTGGCTAAAATAGGGTTAAGTAAATATTTAGGTTTGTTGGTTGTGATCAGGTAGTTAACAAAATATGGAATTACCTATTAAGTGAAATAAACCTTTTATTATACATAAAAGTTGTGGCGTCGTGCCCGAAGAATTGAGATTCCGATCCCAATAAAATCGACAAATATTTCGTTGATACATTGTTTAAGTTGTGAGTTTGAGTCCCAAAGAGCAGCGTTCAGAGAGCGCGGAATAGCTCTCAAGTCGTCCATTTATTTCTTATCATTAAATCCTCCTACTTCATGATAAAACAAAAAATGTATATAAAATCTGAAATCATAATAAACAGATGGCAATATAGAAAAAGTTCTCATTACTCATCGCCTCAAGACTTGCTACTCGCGATTAATCAAATTAATTACTTTCATTTCTTCGTAAGAGCCGACTTGGCTTGGGAACAAGTTGTAGGCGACAGCGATCTTACATTCATTTCTAAATGACCATCGTAAATGTAAACGTTTAAATAAATAAAATAAATCAGTTTCACGCTGTATCCCGCACACAGCAGGGTAGGCACAGAGAACCTAGTGTTAAGACAATCCATTCCCATTAAAACTTTTGTTCGTCACTTTCCGCTGATTTCTTCTGGTATTGCGTGTTGAGTGGCGGAACTCAACGCCGCTTTCTGCCTCGTTACCATAGCGCGTTCAACCACACATACTCTTTAGCTTTATAATTTTAATAGGTTTCCTCTATCTACCCTGTTACGTATGGAAAACAGTGTGAAGCAAAAAAAAGAGACTGTGAATTATAAAATTCCTTAAGACATTGACAATTATTTATGATTTATTACATCAATTATTACAAAACTATATATATAATACCTATTTAGAAGTGTGGAAGAACACTTTAAAAATATTAAAAACCATTTATAAATTTCCGCTGTTCACACTTAACTTAAATCACCACTCACAGACGGCCCTGGTACTACGGATATGTCATCTTAACTATTGATTTTTGATTCAGCTGTCCATAATGCAATTATATGTTATAATCTGCTTACGTGTTACAATATAATTAATTTCTTTCTTAGTTAAAAATATATTGTAATTTCTTTCGTATCATTTTCTTTAGCAGTACTATTCTCTATTTGTCTTACTTAGAGACAATTTGTTGTGTGGCAAAACTGGACGTCATTAACTCCATACTATCGAAATCAAATATGATGGTTCTGTTTTTACCTTGACTTATTACTAATAAATTGACCTTAGAAAATGAAAATAAACGTGACATGACTTAAATACAATATCTTACAACAAGTAATCAAAATAAATAATAATTCAAATTAAATTCTATTCTCATACTATATTGAAGAAATACTTCGCTATGCAACGGATTAAAACGTGCTTTATTAAAAAAACCTCATAAAAAAGATTTTTTTTACTATAAAACGAGGACATCTTAGAAAAATATAATCAACAAAGAATTAATTGAACAATACTTATTACTTAAATACGTTACTATAATTTGCATGACAAACGCATTAAATGCATCTACTAAATTCTTAGGGCTATCGGCTAGACAAGGTATTGCCCTTTTTGTCTAGCCCTTTATGTTCAACCCTTATGAGAAATACACCCTTCAGAACTATCCCACGGTCAGGTGAATGTTACGCATACAATGAAGTACGTTTTGTAATTACTTGTCGTGTAAAGAGGGTTGAGTTAACGGTTTAGCTTTCTTTATTCTTTTATATTTTAGTCACCTATCTGTCTTTTAAAGTGGCCCTAGTGAAAAATCACAATGTTTTCTAGTAGCTGTCTGTCTATTTGGCGTAATTTAACGCTGAAATTGAATCGAGAAAAGAAATCATTAGAATTGAACCTACAACTAAATCAGTTCAGGATGGCGTCTGTCTCTATTCAAAACTCTTAGA
Organism: Heliconius himera; assembly: GCA_021202915.1. Classification (NCBI taxonomy): domain Eukaryota; kingdom Metazoa; phylum Arthropoda; class Insecta; order Lepidoptera; family Nymphalidae; genus Heliconius; species Heliconius himera. Next base: position 34,455 of record JAJHJA010001434.1, on the reverse strand, counting down.
AATTAAAAATATTCCCGATTCTTTTACTTGAATATAAAATTCTAAGTTTGCAAAGTAAAAAACCTATTAACAAGTTTCAGCCATTACGTAGCCTGAGATTTATGGAGAAAAAATGTTTCTTACGTGAATTTTGGAAAGCTTAACGCCTTTTTGTATTTTTTAAGCAAGTTTCAACTAAATCTTGAAAGGTAATACGTTGAAGTAAGTAATAAGTGAAGTGTTAAATTTACTGCTTAAGCTTAATTTACTTTTAAGTTAAGAAAATTCTATAGCAATTATTAGCTTTTACATACATTCGTTTTCGTAGCACACATTCAAATAAAACATTTTGCTTTTATAATAAGGATCAGAATTTCACTTACTTTAACTCACTTACGTATTTATTAATTTTGAGATTATCTACAGATTAATCCTGTTTTAATAGTATTTACATAGAAAATTGTATATTTTTTGCGATTCGATTATTTAGTTGACATTAGACATTAGAAGTGGAGCTTTATCCTAGCTTACATGCTTTTATAACGTTATATCTGGGAAGAAATAAAAAAAATTAAAGCGAATTCCTTCAGAATTGCAGTCTGTAAATGACTGATGATGATGTTTACCGTTATTTCAATATAAAAGTTATAGGTCACGTAATGTAAATAGAGATAGAAAATAAAATGATCCATCCTTCATCAGTAATTTAATATTTCGGCTTAGAAAATATTAATAAGTACTAGAATATACATAAAAGCTGCAACTAAATAATTGTTATTATTTTAATACATTTTTAAAACAAAACAAAATAATAAACATAGCTTCTGACCTTATAATTAAAGTTACCTCCATGTCTTACTGAACATAATTTGGTCCAATTATTATTTAACCGCGCAAAGGCCGCCTAACACCCAATAACCACGCTTTTTAAGCTATTATCGAAACGTAAACGACTCAAACTTTACATTTTCGTGTTAAGACTATAAAATTAACTTGACGGACGATCGAGCGTACAATGGAATTGTTCACAAGACAATTTTTTTTGGGGAAAAATTGGACCTTTTCGCAAGAAACTTATTTTGTTTTCCATTTATTATTAACTTACTTTCCGTTTCTTTGATAGTTGTAAAAGCTTCCTAGTTGGATGTTACGAAAAAACTTTTTAGGTTCATTTCGACATACTTTTGCAAGTATTTTACAATGTTAAATTGTGACAGAACATTGATATTACGAAATTTAGTTATTTTTTTAATAAATTTGATAATATTATTAATCTGATGATATATATTAGTGTCCCTAAAATTGATGAAATATATAGAACAAAATGGCATCATTTGATGGTCTCTACTCAATAAAACCAATTATATTTTAATTTAATAAATGACGTTGATTACTCGATAAGTGTTTTAGTGCAAAACCAAATAGATTTTTCCAAGAACATTCTTTGAAACCCTCATTTTAAATATATTTTATAAAATTACATACATATCTAATTATAAGCCGGTGGTATGAGGCCGGCCGTGGCGCAACGGCACTACGTAAGAGGAGATGAAATATTTACTTAAATTTATATTTCCATTTCTTTGCTTTGGTGTCGAGGTTAAGCGCGGCGTTGAGTTCTGCCACTCAACAACAACAACCTCCAGAATTCGGCAGAAAGTGGGGAACGGAGTTTCTTAACACTAGGTTCCCTCTGCCTACTTTTCTGTGTGCGGGATACAGCGTGAAGCTGATTTTGATTTTTTATCTAATTATAATTTGCTACTTATCAAAAATGTAAATCGTGCGATCACAATTCCAAATTTCTCTTTAAAATTGAAATTCACTAACAGCTTACTGGACATAACCACACTTAGTATACAGTATACTCTATACGCAAAAGGCTAGAACCACGGTTATTGGGCAGTTCGGGTCATATAACGTAAGTAATGAAGCCAAATAATCGTTCATTTGTAATACAACGCGTACGACTAATCAATCAATTACATGTTTAATCAGCTGTGTAGCATGAGTGCTTAATAGTTACACCAAGGATTAAGGATTTTTTTACTTTTTATCCGGTTTTGTCGATTTTTTTAGTAATATTTGTGAAGTATTTTATTGTAGATTTGTATCCCCCATGTAGTGGAGTAGGTTAATAAAAACCTTGTGTTAAGAAACTCCGTTACTAACTTTCCGCCCAATTTTCGAGAAATAGCGCGTTGAGAAACAGAACTCAACGCCGTGTTATGTCTGAATGTCAAAGCGAGGGAATAAAAATAATTCATGTCTTACAGTCCGAATCGAATCCATCCCGTTAAAAGACATTGGTGCACCACGACGACCTAATATTATATAAATGACAATATAAAATATAAAATACCATAAAATTTTTAATAGCTTACCCGAATAAGCTTTTAACGTTAACTTAGCGTTTTACTTATTGATATTCTTCGTCGTTTAGATTGTCGATGTAATCAGAGCGACAAAGTAGAAATGAGCTTGTCGACTCCGGATTAGACACTTTAAGGATTTGGGTTGGCCCTCACTCCAAAAAGCACTTTAACAAAGCTTTTACTAACTTGCTACTAAAACAATTGATTTCTTCAAATTCTAAAATAATTAGCTAATAAATTTGTGTAATTCCAGTAAATTCGAATGTTACTAATCATTTAAATAATGTAAATATATAAATTGGTAGAGACCTATCGATGTATATACTATGTTCAATACTAACGCATCTGCTTATTTTAGATGTTTTATTATCTAACAGCAATGAAATTATTAATTACTTGATTTCCCCAAGCGGGACACGTATCCACAACCGTCGCGTTTACAGTTGTAAGCCTGTGCCACTGCGCCACGACGTCCTCGCGCAAAGTTAATTGAAAAACAGATTAGACACGCTACAATGTTTCATTTGATATTTCTAAAAATCCAATCAGGGACTTCTTGGTTCCGCTGTGTTTGCAACAAATTTCAAAAGCTTAAAAAAAAGAACTTTTGCTATATTAATGTGACATTTAAATTCTCTACAAATCATAAAACTATTATTTCTTTTCATATAGCAACAAGCACTTATTGTAGCTATATAGTAAAAAAAGAGAACTATATTCAGATATTAAACAAAGTGGGACAAGGTTAGAATAAATTAACGTGTCTATCTATCTACATTCTAATCGTAACAAGTCGACAAATTCAAAACAAAAAAAAATCAAATTGGTCACCTCTATAAAATATACTGACGAATCATTTACACGCGTGCCTCGAGTTAAGATTAGAGATAACGTGGCGGCTAATATTTAAATCATGCGGCGTTACTTCCTAACGGCCAGCGATAAGTGAACTGTCAAATGGCGCCACTGTCTTTGGTATGCCATAGAATTTTTAGTACCAATTTCCGCCGTTACGCTAACAAAATGGCCGGATGTCAACGCGTCTGTGAAGTCCATTAATTTCCTTTTTTTAGTAGGGTGGTTTAATGTATCTGGAATATTCTTAAAAGTGGAAGGTTTGTTTGTTCGTTGCGTGATTTATTTTGTGGTACGATTAATTTGAATTTTGTTTTAAATTATTATTTTTTAAATACACCACAACAGTCGTTCGCACTCTGATAAGATCTGAGCGATGAAGTTTTATGAAATGTATAACTATATTAAATTAAACAATATAACTGACATTTCGAGATTTTCTTGTACAATACGTTTAAAATCACAATATTATTAATAAATACCGAATACGGCATTCAAAATTCACTTTCAAATATAAAGTAAAATATGATGCTATTTATACATAGGTACTCCACAATTCTGATTTATACGAGTCATCTATAACCTATACCCAAGTTAGTTGCCGCATGTGGAGCGGTTTTCAACGTCATTTGCTCAGCGCGAGCTCCATTGAGCATTAAATTTAATTCGTTCGTATTCCTGTTGAAAACCAAGTTAACGCTTCGATATTTTTTCCCCTATATGTATAGATTTTTAGATTTATGAATTTATTAATATTTCATATGAATTTAAAATAGAAATGATCTATGGTCCTTGGGTCATGTAAACGCTATATCATGGTAATCGTTTAGAAGTGTATCTTCATCAGAATCAAAATGTTTAATTTTTGTCAACAATGTGTTTTATGTACGAAAAATAAATAGCATATACCAACTTACACATGTAAAGTTATGTAAATTTTTTTTTTCTGTCCTGCACATCGCAGGTTAGACAGAGGAGGGAACCTGAAAACCTAGTGTTAAAACACCCCGTTCAGCACTCTCGTTACAAGAGTGATACCTCCGAGTGATAATCGGACCCTCAATTCACGTTAACTAACATTCGACGCTTATGCCAATATTACTAAAATAAATAAATAATCTATATCTATAATAAGTCAAGTAATACACGACAATTTGTCAGCTCGTAAACAAATATAATATATCAATTGGTGGTATATTTGTTAGCAAATTGTCGTTGTGCCACCGCAAATACCTTTTATCTCCACCATACATTCTACTAAGACTGGTTTTACGCGAACGTGACTCGAACTTAGCTACTCGAAGGAGTATAATAAAATCTGAATCAACTTTGTTTCTATACAAGCTGAAACACTGAAAGTTTCTAACCGATGAGCAGTACTTGGGAGCGTATGTTGTGTAATATTAAAGCAAAATACGAATACCACATAATTTATTATGTAGTTCTAACTTGTAATCTTAACGTGGAATTATTTTGTTAAGTTCATCTTTTAAACTTTGTTCTTGTTGTTTATTATGTATTTATAATTAGGTGAAAAATAGAACTGGATTTATAGCTGCATTATGTGTGTAAAAATTACTTAGCTTTTAAAACTCAAGTAGGTAGATAAATAATTTCTATTACTTTTCATGCAAACAAGGCAAAGCTCGGAGTTGAGTTCCGCCGCTTAATATGCAATGTCCAAAGAATTCGGCGGAAAGTGGGAAAATGAATGTCTTAATACTAGGCTCGCTGTGCCTGCTATATGTGAAATACAGCGTGAAGCTAAAAAAAAAGATAATTTCTAAAGATTTTCATGTGTAGTATCAAGTAGTTGACAAATCTCTGCGTATTATTCGCATTTGAAAAATTTAACGATTGCTTTAAGAAGTACACTCTTTAGAGCTACTTTAAAAATATTTTGTATTATTGAATGGAACCACCTATTCAAATTCAATACTTTGAACAAGATAGACATTTGCTGTCGCTATATTAAATATTAAAAATTATACACCTAATCCAAGCAACACCGGGCTTATTTACTAGCATCTTCACATTCAATTTATACCACAAATTAAATTATCGTAATTTCATAGCAAAAACACATTACTGTGACCTAAAAACATGCTGAGCATCTCGTATATAAGTATGTACGTACAAACTATAACATGGTGAAACTAAATATAGAGCTGTTCAGCAACAAGTGCTGACCAATTGTTTACCCCCCGCGGACTGTTTGTGGTGCCGCGCCTTTTATAGATCAATCTCTGAAATTGAGACATTTACTTTCAAAATATATGCATATTTTGTTTGTGTTTAGACTATAGACCGTCGTCGACGACGTATATGGCGTTAGTAGTGAATTCAATTTTAAATACATTATTTAAAGATTTTTTACTGCGTTTCGGACTTAGAGTAATGGAGTAATCAATATTTATTGAGAAATAAATGAAAACTTCTCTTATTTTCTTTTATATTAAAAAAATCTCCATAAGCTATAGCGATTTTATAAGCACATTCCCAAATTAAACAGCAAATATTTTAGTAAATAATAAATGCGAATATACAAAACAATCAATATACCTATCTCTAACTCTAACTAGGTACTAGATACTCCCATACGTAATGTAGGTCACTCACAACAGGTGTATGAAGTCACGTAAGTTTGTCCACCTATTTCCTTTAGTGCTAGTATTTTAACTACTTTAACCGCTTCCTATATACCTCGCACTGAAGTGAATTGTTCTTTGAACTGGTTAAAATTATGTCCTTAACATTTAAAGTTAAACTTAAAGCTTGTCCGATTATTCTACTTTTTATGTACTTTTAATATAGTTTTATAAATTATAAAACACAGCCATAAAATCGATACATATTGCACCCAGTATATGAAAAGTGAATGCAAAATATTTAAAGTACTATTTATTATGTCTCAAAAAGAGTACAATTTGAGCTAAAAGAAAAAAAGTGATGGTTATCGGATTCTCAAGGCATCGCGTGTTGAGTAGCGAAACTCAACGCCGCATTTCGCCTTGACACCAGAACAAGAAAAGGAAAATATTAAATATTTCACTCGCTTGTGTCTCTGCACCACGACGGCCTCATATTTATTTATACTAAAATAATAAAAGTATTAACATATCCCCTCTTTCCTCCGTACCTTTTCGATGTTCTTTTCAATTTCCTTCAGTTTTTATTATGAAGTGAAACACTCGGAAAGACAAATTGCGTTTTACAAGTTCTACGAAGGCCGTGAATGCAAGTTGGCTTTTTATTTTCAACTGTCGTCGGCAGTCGGTCAATTTGCTGGTACCATTCCACCTTGTTTTCCGTGCAGTAACCTTTCTATATTATTAGGTATTTGTGCTGAAAAAAACAGTAAATTCATTGCTTTATTGGGTCTAGTGTGGCACAGTTGATATGTCTAAGTGTGTATTGTACGGTGCGGTGTGTGTGAAATAAAGAAAAATATAGAATATTCTAAATTTTATTATACAAATCTATTTTTTTTCCTGATTTAAGCTAACAGCTAACGCATTTACTTATACATACAATCTCTCATATAAAACATATGTATATGTAAATATAACATAAAATACGGAATAAAAAACGAATATAGCCCCCCCATAACGTATGTTAATAGTGTCACGCTTATCACGTTTCAACAAAAAGTATTCAACGAAATCCCCACGATATCAGGGTGTATTAAAGAATTTACATTTCAATCTATGGGTGGATCGTAAATAATTGAACGGCGAAATGGTAATGCCCAATAATCGACAAACAGTCGTAAGATCGCAATATCGCTTCCCTAAGCCTTGAGCCAGTTCTTTATGGACTCGTTTTCGGGAATATTGGATGTGGAAATCTAAAAATAAAACAATGCTTAATGCTTAACTTGTCTTTTTTGGCTAATGACAGTTGAAAATATCTTATTATTCGTTTTTACTACCAGCTTTGCCAATGTCAATGGACTATATATAGAAAACATTTTTTTTTGCTGTTTCTAGTATTCATTATAGACGAGATTATTAATAAATTAGACTCCATAATGATTTTCTATGCATATTTTTTGTGTAGTTTTAATATGATTAAAAGGATGCAACTATAAGAAAATTTCCATAGATGGCATACGAACATTCTTTCATGTGCTCGCCTACCACCATCTTTTATCTATCCTAAGAAGTTTCAAAATCAAAATACTAAAGTAACCGTTCTTGAAATATTTTATGAAAATTAAGGCAGTCTCTTATAAAAATTTAAAGAAGCCACATAAGCCACTTTTATACTTCAACATGGGATAAGAATTTCCGCCTATTTGCTTACATTTTTAAGTGTAAAGGAATAGACGAATGCTTTTTGGCTACTTGCCAGAGGCTTGCAATACTTAGTATTTAGAGCCAATTTCCAGAAAGACCGACTTCAGCCATGTTTTTAACTTTAATATGACTTGAGTAAAAAATTACACACCTTAAGGTTGCAAATGTATTGAATATTCTTTATAAAAAATATATAATAGTTATTTAAAAGGTAAACTTTTTATTTGAAACGTTGTTTATCAACTTTAAGTATTATATAATTTTTGTTTTTTTCAATACTTTCTGTAAATACATATGTAAATTTAATATATGTTTCCTCTTTTTTTCAGGTAAGTAGCTGATGCATATCACATAAAGAAAATCTGAGCAAAACTCCCAAGATGTATACGGTAATATTATTGTTTTAGACGTCTAGTCTATTCAAATATTGTTTGAATTACTTTTCAAATGTGACTTCTTTCTTTTGAGACAATTCTGAAACAAAAGCCTAATACATTATTCTGTTAAAGCAACTTCCAGTCTATATCAAAATGATTAGTATAATACAAAATCTTACCATCTTTTACTTTTCAATGTTTCAATGTTTGAGATACTGAAGATACGTTAAAAACAATTTTACTTATATTTCAAGTCGCTTTTCTCGATAGTCGAAAAATTCAATATGTTAAAGACAGGTTAAGTAGAAAGGGTCTCTTTGCTCTGACGCCAGCGTGGAAGGCGATGTGGCACAAGCCACAAGCTACATAAAATCAAATTTTAAAAGTTCGTATAAATAAATTTAATAGATAACAATTGCAATATCTTGTTATATACATACATACATAGGTTAATATTAATAATTTCGGTTTTAACCATATAATATTAAATTTATTCATTTAAATAATAAATTTTATAAATTGTAATTTTTGTTCGTTTTGTTCACGACCTCGTCGTACCTACGTATTTTATATATGATAATCGATCCCACGACTTCCGGTCTACCAGACAATACGAGTAACGTGACGTGACTTAAATAAATTGCTACAATGTCGCTATGGCTATGTAAAATAATGTATTACGAAATATTTAACACCGCCATGACTTAAAATAACAAGTATCTTATCTGTGTATTATGGATTCAAACTTCAAATGAATCGTAAGGAAATGTTTAATATTTCACATATATATACTATCTATACTTTTATATACTGGAAAAATATTTTTTTTGTTGGATAGTCCGTTTATCGAAGAAGGCTATATAACATCACGTTAACCGATTCCCGATCGATTCTCGATCGAAACCCGTTGTACCTGTGGTTAGAGTTACACTGGCCACTTAGAATGTGTCACGTGTCTTGCTAGTTATATTTCCTAGTTTTTTTCCATTTGACCACCGGAGCGAAACTGCTAGTAAAAAATTGCTATTTAATAGTGTTTATCGATATTTTTCAAAAGGTGATTTTTAATCTTATATAATAAGAAAACAAAAATACCTATTTTATTATCTCAGTTGACGATCAAATATAATCTTATATCTTGGACCGCAGGCTACAATTTGAGTAGACGCAAAATTAATGTCCCAACCGATAATGCGACGGTGAATCTTTTTATCCTTTGTATTCACGGACTAAGGTAGTTTATTTACGGCCAAGAAGCTTAAGCCTACTTCCAATCGCGATAATATGAGATATTTAGGAAGTTCTATTTTTACGCATTTGGTTTTTTTGTTATTTTGACCATTGGGTGACAAAATATTGGGTTTTACGACTCAATTTTTTTATCGTAGAACAGTGACTTAATTCAACTTTACGCTGTATCCCGTATATCGCAGTTTAGGTAGAGTGAAGCTAGTGTTAAGACATTCCTTTCCTCATTTCTCGCCTTATTTTCGAAACTCTGTGTGTCGAGTGCCGGGACATAATTACCTGGTGCCTGCCTGTGAGTACACCACAACCTCAATATACGTTTTTATCTTCAGTACAAATCAAAACAATAAATTTTGTTATATGCCAAATATTTTAGTGTTACAACTTACAACAGAGCGTTCTCCATTACTGTCTAAATTAAAGTGGTAAACCATTGGAACTAATTATAATAAACTTATTGCATAGGTAGCTTCCTTATTACGATAAGAAAAGTTTTGCCTACAACCATGACCTACGAATAGATCTAAACATCTTTAATCCAGAACATATAAATAATATGAATCATAAATGTTAATTCATATACGATATACTAAAATAAACATATCCCGTATCAGTTCATTACAACTTCCCCTACCAAAGAAATTGACTGTCTCCAAATCCATATTCGAGACGAAATTACGCAATCAAAGCACGCTCATGCTGTCTTCATTACAATATTAGCTGTTAACCCCTTCTCATAAGGCTTATATTGGCTTGATAGTGCTAAGATGAGGTTGCACCGATGTCAGTAGATTCTGTAGTCCGCTGGGAGGCGTGACCCGATGTTTACGATTACAAACATGTAAATGTAATGAAACGCTTTGTTCTACATCCGTTTATTCGTGGGTGGTAAATAGGGTTGCCATGTGTGGTTACATGTTAAGTGAATTGGAGATTTTATATCGATTTTTATATAAAATTAGCTTTTGCGTAGTACTGTGTCATAAATAAGTGTTGTGTGTGACACGTGATTGATTCTTAGTGTCCGATGTACCAAAAGTATAATAGGTTACATATGAAAGGACTAACGTTATGCAATATATCCTTTATCGATATATTAACTATCCACCGTAAAAAGAATAGTTCAATTCAAAAGTAGTTCGTGAGATAAGTGCGTTCAACCAATGAAGCTCTTTTGTATGATAATATTAGTATGGATATGAATAATATGGATTTTTATTAGATATTAACTAATCACGATGTTCTTGAATTGGACAATCTTTAAATAGTTAGTAAATATATACATATATATCCATTTATCATGATCATTAATGCTTACCATCACCCTCGGTCCAAAATATAAATATACCTACATGTTTTAATATTTATATTGTAAACAACAATTTTATGACCAAAATTGATTAACTAAAAATGAAATAATGCATAATTAATATCTAAATTATAATAAACAAGACAAATAAAATTATTTTAAACGAAACATGTGCCACTTTATTTTTGTTAATAATATACATAATTATACAAAGAAAAAAAAGGCATGATAGGCAGAGTTAACCTAAGGTTAAGACAATCCGTAGATCTCCTCTGTTTTTATTTCGTTGTCACTGTTCTAATGACGGCTTTTTGGTATAAATTATTAAAAAAAATTAACAAAAACCATTTTATATGATATATATACATATTTCTATCTACATTTACAGATAATAAAAATTTAAAGCAAACAAAAGAGTATTTGTCCAAAACGGCATGTGTTCTCCACATTATATATAACAGCTTTTACAATACACTATTACAATATCTATAATCGTTCATTATAATGCACCCAAGTTCCAATTTAATTCAACGGCTGAGCTTAATTCCTCAGTCCCCTGCATGTCTGACACGCGTCATGGCTACGGCTAGGGTGACCGTAACCAATTTACCTATAGGTACATAGCGTTCTCCCTCCAACATCAATCAAATCAACGGGTGCAAAAGGGAGGGTAGATTACGGAATGAATAGAGTAATCCTTTCGTTTGTTAGCCAAAGGGGAATGTCTGTATTTATGTCCAGGGGAAATTAATGGGAACACTGTGTTGGAGTGTCATTTTATATATTTTTTTTTATTAAGAAGGATTAATGCGTTGGCCCGCAATTTGTATTAACGATGTGGTGCAGAGATAAAATGTATGCATTTAATTAATATTTTGTTGTCTCTGGTTACTTAAAATTATATTACGTTAACAGTAAAATAATAAGCAACCTATCTTAAAACTATTAATTTACTAATAAATGTGTTTTGGACGTTTCATTACAATGAATGAGTCACTTATTTCTAAACAGTTCAATTTGGGCGGGATTTCGCGACAACGCGCGTATTTCTTGATGGCTGACTAAGCAGAAACGCTACATAAAACGGAACGTTAACAAAAGACTAACTTATCCGACAAATCGCGCATTACGCGCAACGAAACGCACAATAACGTCAAAAATGGCGCGAAAAATGACAGCTTTACATTCAAAATGGCGTCATTTGTAAGAATTACACAATTTGTCGTGTTTACTTGTAACCTTATTAATTAAATGAAGTTAATTAATATTCACCTAGTAATTAAACTCTAGGTGAGTGTTATTTTTTCAATTTTATATTACCATGTGCTAATATAATATCGTTAATATTATATTCTATATGTTGTGAATATTCTATATGTGTAAGTGGATATAAGTAAAAAAAAAGCTTTCAATAGTCTTAAAACCAATGTTATTAAAAATTACAATAATATTAAAATCAAATAAAGGACTATAGAATATAAGACATATTTTTTTTATAAATGTTCGAATAGATTATACTAATGCATGAATTTTAATGTTTTTTTTTCAAATTTCTTAATTATAAGTTTTTAGATACTGAAACGAAAGTAACATTAGGTAAAAAAATATATTGTAATATTGGTATACAGATAAAAGAGGTCAAACTATTCTTGCACCTATTATATATATAGGTATATAGTCAAATCAATATATCTCAAAAACAACTTGTAAACATGATATTAAAAAAACTCCGTAATAAAATCACCAGATACTGCAATTAAAACGCGTAATTACTAGTTTGTAACTACAAAATATAACTAACTTAATTTAAACAATTTTTAGATTATACAGATACAGATACACAGGCACTGCAGTGAAATGTCATATTTTTAATTAAGAAAGAAAAGTGATCCATTATACATTTTCAGCGTAGAAAATAGTCACTAAGCAATTCTATTTTCTTCATTTTATTACTAAGTTATGTAATAGCGAATAATAAATTTATATATGTTACTTATTTTATGGTCGTCTTGGTGTAGTGGAATAGCGTTTGACTGCAAACGGGACGATTGTGGATTCGATCTCCGCTTATGATTAAATTTTATTGATTTTCATTTTCCTGCTCTAGTAGACGAAGCGCGGCCTTAAGCCCTTCCACTCCACACACATTTTAATTAAAAACCTAGTGTTTTAACAATACATTCCCTCTATACCCTGCTATCCTAATATAATTATTTTGTAGACCTGACCTGTTCCCTAAGTTCAACGGTGTTAGATACATACGTCTATGTGACACGTGTTCAATCTATTTTATAATATATAATGTTGGTTTGTCCGTCCATTTGGGGATATCGATTGAAACACTATAGTTGGGTGTGACAGGCTGTTTGTACATGTATAAGGGAAGTAGGGTAGGGGCGAAAAATCGAATAAGCATATTTGCACAACTAACATTGAAACTTTTGTTTTGCTTCGTTTACTATACTATAGTCTATATATAAGTAGATCGTAACGTGGTTTGAAAATTTTACTTTTTACTATTATTTTGGTGATTAATATTTTTTTGTTTCTTGTTGCTACATATTTTTTATTTTTAAAGCTGTGTATTAAGCTATTTTGGTACGTTTAAGACATAAACGAATTACAATTACAGGACATTGCCGAGGGTTCCGTTCAAATATTGGAGGTGTCGAGCTTTTTCTGAAATTCAAGCTTAGCTTAGCCAGAGCGCTTTCATCTGATACGTCACTTGTCATTATTTTAAATATTATTATTTTAATATTTTTAAAGGCTTTTTTTGAGATAAATCCTCACCATAAACTAAGAGTTTTCAGATTTCCTTAAAAATTACGGAACCCAAAAAATTTAAGTATTGTCACAATTTAACATGTTCTTTAACACTACACTATTACATCCAAAATTTAACTTATCCATTTAAAATATAGATACAGACTGCCAAGACACCGTTTTATATAACACATATAAATCAAATTTTGGAATCATTTCATATATATTATCTGTGCAAAGCTACTAACACACAAAAACTATACAATATACTGAGAATTACTTGTAATTGTGGCCATTTTTCAAATATAATAGTCCCCAGGGCTTAGCGAAGCTAATTTCTGTGTAAAAGCGATACACACGAGATGAAGTGGCAACATTAATAAAATTTATGTGCACGTACACACACTGTATCAACGTGATGGAGGGTTGCTTTGTTGTTGAACAAGGATGGATATACCGTAGGTGTATGAACAGATGCTACATCTGCCTCTTTCTAAAGTTGCTACAAGTAAAATATCCAAATTGAACAAGGAATCGTATCGTTAACTTTAGATCACGTTTGATATTATATTATAAAGTTCATTGCAACTGTGCTGTGCAGGCAAATGCAGACATTTATAAACAACTGGCTTTTCTGTTGCGGTTTAGCTCTTGTTGACTGCTAGTTTTGCTAAAGTTTTAAATTAATCTATCAGAGCAATAAAAAGTAACGTACAAAACTTTTACTTCCCCTATTCACCCTCGAAGGGGTTAAATTTTAAGAATTAAATAGCACCTTTAGTGTATATAATCGATACATTTAGCATTTCTATCTTCAGGTTTTTAAGCTTATATTTTATATACATCATATATAGATAAAATATATTCAAATTCTATACACGAATCGTAGAATAGACGAAACCATTTCACTACCCTCAAAAAATCGAAATACCGAAACCAGCTTACCAACAAAAAAAATCAAACAATACCATCAAAAAGCCCCATAAAATAATAAAAAAAACGTTCCATTGTTGATATGATACGTCATCGGGATTCGAACTGCACACCACATAGCAACTGTTACAATATAACAGTAATAATAAGAGTGAAAGCGTGCCTTATATAAGTATAATGATTTTATATAACTAGGGGGCCACCAGCTGCCCTCACATCTGCCGAACGGTTTAAACTGGATGTGCGTATATGTAAGTACCTACTGCTTTTTGCAACGCGTGTCATGTAAATGATTTGACAATTATACTCTTCTGTTATCTGTTAGTCTTTGTTTATTTTGTGAAAAAAAAGTGTTTTTAATTTGATCATTCTTGAGTTGAGGTGCTTTAATTTTATTTTATTTTTTTATCAATTAATAAAGTAAACGCGATGGTTTCGTTAGACATATGCTCATGAAGTGTATGTATGTTCAAATTTCGGACTTCAGTTAAAATTATCTTTTGTCTATTTTGAATATAGGTAGATAGTTAATTTAAATAGATATAGATTTATTTAATTAACTGTTGACTTTTATTTTCTTTGTAAATTGATAAAAATCTTACAGGTAATTTGCCATAATATAGACTCCCTTATTCGATAGTGTAATACTTTGGTAAATAATATTTTACAAATTTAAGGAATCTGGGGACGGAGCGTAAACATGTTTGCTGCATCTATCTATAAAAATATTCTATTGTGTTCCTGTATCAAACACTAATATAATAGTTTAAATTTCTCATAATTACAAAATTATATAATAATTTAGTAAAAAAAGTCTTATTTAACTATACATATATCTAGGTAATATTTAACTGGTTAACCACGATAACTGAAAGCCATACTACTTTTGCAATAGGTATTATATGAAAACTCCACGTTGCGTTGGTTTTGTTTTTACTTGTTGATCGTTCAGCTGTTGATGGATGATACGAAATGATTGATGGAACGTTCGAGACTAATATATATTGAAAGGCGAATTTCTTTGTTATATGGAGGTAGAATTGATTTTACAACGTGTCTGTTATCTATATTTATCTAAAAGAGCTTTTAATTTTAACGTAATAGTTTCAAAGTCTATAACTAGGTGATTTTTATATATTTTTTCAGGTATAATTATATATTTGGAACGTCTGCATATACCAGAAAAGGCAGAGCAAAACCCATTATCAAGACATTTCGTTCCACTTTCCGCCTGATTTTCGGGACATTGCGTGTTGAGTAGTGGAACTCAACATCGTGATTTGCCCTTTCTCCGCTCTGTTATACTTATACCCCAAGTGGGAATCGAACCCACAACCGTCGCATTTACGATCAAGCGTTGTGAAGATGTCTTTAAAATGATTGTAAATATGTAATAATATATCAACTCAGATCTTTTGTAACGCGTTTTTGTCCCAATATGGACATAAATAGCTTCATACAATGGTTGTACGTTCAAATTTCACTCAGGGGAACATTTTAGATTTGAAATATAAATGTTTCATCACTCTATTCTTTTATATAAACCTACATAACGCATAATGGGCGGAGAGTAAAGAACGAACTGACAAGTTACTACATCGTAAAGTGCAGAGGATATATGAAAAAACCGTGTTTGTGTAATTAATTGTGATGACCCCTTAACTTAGAGCTTACGACTTAGTAAATAAATAAATATGTGAAATAAATGAAAGAAAGAAATATATAAATCATTAATTTTTCAAAATAAGAATTTATTTGTATAAAATATTTTTAGGGCTACATAAACTTTTTATGCAAGTATCTATATAGGTATGTATGTATTATATAATAATCTTACGTTTCCATAAATTTTTGCCACTTATCACGCAATGCCTTGAGAATTCGGCGGAAAGAAGGGAAGGGATGTAACTTAATGAGAGAGTCTTAATACTAGGCTCCCAGGTTCTCTCTGTCTATCCTGCCATGTGCATTGTGCAGGCGTGAAGCTAAAATAAAAACTCTTCCGTTACTTACCGTTACCGATCGACAATGCACATACGAAACTACTACACTTAGAAAGTTGAAATTTGGCATTTATGTTAGGGAAAGTAAGAGAACACTTGAGAGAAATTCCCGAAATTTCTACGCTAATAAAAAATTGAATTTTCCATTTTTTATCTTAAAAGTCTACGCAACCGATTGCGGGCGACGACTAAAAACTTTCCTTATAAGCACACGCCCAAAGCTGAATAATATGAAACGAATAGTCAAAAAGCATTTATAATTCTATATTTATTCAGTAAAATATGATTCGTAAAAAGAACTAGAAAAAGTAAAATCAGCTGTAATCCCTGAGGAGCTTCGACAATCAGCGAGAGCTTTTCATAAAAATTGATTTTTATTGGAATAAGCCGTTGTTATTATTGAATGCAAAAAGTTAATACGATTTGTGTGTGATCTTTGGGCCTTTTCTGCTATATTTGTAGAAATTAAATGGTTACAATATTTATTATATTACTAAATGGGAAATATATAACTTTCCTAACATATTAGTTTTTCCACTTATGTTATAATGTTATCGTGTATTGATACACGGTTTTTATGAAATAATTTGAACAATAACCGAATTAGGAGCTAGCAGTCGAATTAGTTATGGGTAAATGTGGCATATTATTAATGACATTTGTCACATTTTTTTAAATATTTCATTCTATATTTGCAATTTTCCCAGTTATATAAAAATACAACCCATATCAATTCCATTCTGGTTGTTGCTTGCTCATCACGTCACAAACGTATCATTTAAACACCAGTCACTTTGTAAGAAGTATACACGAAGGAAGTTGTACACAATAGAAAATTGAGTATTTAGATTTTTCTTTAAGTGAAAAAAGAAATACGACACTAAGAATGTTCAAATTATAAAAGATATGTAATACTTTAACTGTTCATAACATTACCCTCCTTTTTTCCACGGAATCGAATAAAAAGTGGCAAATATTCGAGTAGCACCAATAAACATCAAAACTCAGCGCAATCAACTCGATTTACCGGCTGGATATCCAATTTAATCAGTTAATGTATCACTCGATTTACTTTTTACGATCTGAAAAGCCACTGTTCTTTAAAGGCCACCCCGAATTTATGCTCCGTATAAAATAGTGCTATAAACTACTGGACAAATGAAATACGACGACGAATTTGTTTATTTTTTTTTTTGGCGTTCAATTTTAGTAGCACTTTGTGTTATGTTGGTAGAACGAGAGTTGGTAGAGGCGTCAGTGTAATTAGTTAGTGAAAATTGCCTTTCCTTTTATGCTTCAGCACTTGAAGCTTGGCTAATATTATTAGTATGTAGGTAGTGTAGAGTATGTAGGTGATCGATCAATTAGTATAAAACAACTGCTGTTAGTATCTAATACTACTCTATTTTGTCTCTTCAATTTTTTTTGAATTAACGTAAACATAACTTTTTAATTAAAACTTTTTTTTAATTACTCGAAAATTGACAAACGCTGCTACTAAATTTAACATTGCAATTTTCGGGACATCGCGTGTTGCGGAACCCCCTGCCTTTCATCTTGTTACCTAAGTAAAGAAATAAAAATACTTTATTCCATAGGTGGAAATGAAATCCACAACCGTCGTGTATTCCACATTCAGACGCAGTGCCGCTATGCTACGACGGCCTCAATACACATATAAGATAAATTCAAATATCAAATATTTTCGTTAAATCTCATCTACCGCATAGGGACTCCCAATAATACTGTATAAGCAAAGTAAACTCGAAGGGAACTTCTTAATCCCTTAACGTTTTATTGGCTTTCGTCCTAAAAGTTCCCTCAATGAATGTCTTGCGACAATCCGATTTTGGGTTAGCCGTAGATTGCTACCCATTGTCTTTTATTGCAGCCTTGACCCCCAATTTATTCAAGTTTTATACTTATTTTTAAATATGACCAACATATATTTTTTTTACTTTGAAAAATGTAAACTCAAAATTAAAGCAAAAATGGTATTGATAAAATGTGAATAATTTTAACTTTTAAACGCGGATGTTTGACGCAAGCCTGTTAAAAATAGCACAAAGGTTCAATATAAGTAACTATTTTTATTTCACTGTTGTTACTATATAAAATGGACAGTTTAAAAATAAATCAAAATATTCTCAATTAATTTATAGCTTTATAACCTACAATCCACAATATAATATCAGTATTGTCAGTCATACATGTAAAAAAAAATACCATAATCTACCAAACCTATTGTTATTTAAGGTTGATTTCCGAATTCCCATTAGGTTGATTTCCGAAAATCAAGGAGTGTCTCGAAAATAGGCCAGTTCGCGAAAACGGATGCTATATGTAATTTTTTTTGAGTTAAAACGGGACTCCCCCAGTTCAGTCTGTCCGACCGCCTGCCACCAGGTTGTATCTCATGAACTGTGATAGTAAGACAGTTGTAATTTTGACAGGTGATATATTTCTGTTGTAGCTATAATAATAAATAACAAAATAAAACAAATATTTGAGGAGGCTCCGATACAACAGACGTGATTTTTTGCGGTTTTTAGATAATGATACAGAACACTTCCTGCGCCTGTGCGACTCGCACTTGACCGGTTTTTTTATTTTTATAATATCTAAAGAATAACATAAAGCCATACACTACGAGATATAAAACTAAATCTTCCGATATAAATTTCAGGCTATCTGAAAATATTTACGGTCGGCACACGTCACACATAAGAATTAATTTCACGTGGATGCTTTCTCTATCGGTTATTGATTTTTATATCTGAACTAAATATCGACACGAGTTATTAGATTTTAGTTTTGCTTCCTATGGTAAAAAATATATTGGATTTATTATATTCTATGTGATGACAATTTGATGATGAGATTATATTTAAATTACTTTTATTTTCCTTCACCAATTATCAAGTGGGGAACCGAGTGTCTTAACACTAGATCACCGCCGCCTACCCTGCTGTGTATAGCGGGTTACAGGATACGGGACGTATACATACAGCGTGAAGCTGAATCAAAGCATAGCGTTTAATTCCGCCAATGTAGACGCAATGTCTCTAATTGTGGCAAACGCGGCCAACGGAGTGTCTCTGAGATAAAAAGTATGAAATTTTAAATAATTTTATTTCACGTAGATAATAAATAATTAAAAAAAATTTACACAAGTATATTACTATACGAGAACAACAAAATTATTTCTCATTCTAGGAATAAGGTATTTCCTTCAAAGTAATTTATATTTAACCTAGATGTAAGTGCTATCTATATAATTATCAGCAACTTTATCAAACTGGGTCTAGTGTTTCAGATAGCAAAGTATTAACGGTGCGTGTTTGCTTAATTGATTTTTACAATGCAAACAGTAAATGACAGAATCATTATATTAATATTATATTTATATAAAATATAAATTCCCATATTATTAAAAAAACTACGCCTTTTTTTCATAACTAAAAATGAAAAATATTCTATTTACGGTAAATCAATTTTCGTTGAACGAAACCGCAGTGAGGCGCCAATAAGGCCATATTATATAAACATATAAACGGATATTACTTAACTAAGTAGATTTCTAAACGAATTATATAAAGGGAACAGTTGGTCCTATGAATTAATTATGTCTAAGTTTCCTCATATTACGGAACCTTCGAGCTTTCAAATATAAATTTCAATACGAAACTTGAGTCGTTTTCAAAGATTATTTTATTATAGCCCTTAAGAATATAATCTTAAGAGTTACGAATTTATTATACATATTTTACCCCAAAATGTAGAACTTTCCAAGTCGAATTTGGATTAATTTTGAATAAAAATTATTGTTTTAACTATTCATAAAGCAACTTATCTATGAATATGTTTCATTTTGAAATATAAAAATAACATTACCTTATTTAGTCATTAAAATATATTTGGATAAATCCTTATATTTACTTGCATTACTTTTTCATCTTTAAGTGTATAAGGTTAGTAAATCATATTTATTTTGAGGCCACCGTACAATTATTGTTTTCTTTAACCTTCCTGTACCCGCGCTAAATAGTGTAACACCTGTACCCGCGCACGGTGTAACGGACCGAAACTTTAAAATCCGTAACTTTGATTTTTTTGGGAAAACCTATTGGAAACTTATATTGTATTTAAAGTTAGGGATATGTTTAATAAACTAAACCATTTTTTTTACAATTATTTGCATTTATTATTGTTGCACAGTCTTCAGAAACAGCCATTGAAAAACATTAGTTATTCTTACAAACTAAGATAAAATGAACCAAAATTAAAATTCTTCTTCAACATAACATAAAGATCTTCGTAAATCTTCTAGATAACAGAACTAGGAATAATAAAATAAAATCTAATCCTCTTGAGATTCATTACTATAGCAATAAGAGTAAACCATAACCGCGTGTTCCAAACACAAATATTTTTTGCAAGTAAGGCAGTTGTAACGCGTTTTACGGTTTTTTTTCGAACTGCAAAAGCTACAACGACCTTGGCCTAAGTTGTTAGCGGTACCTGATGATTCTGGACCGTCTAGTTTGCAGATTTCAGCACACCTTTGTCGTATCATTCACGGTAAAGAAGTAGTTCCCGCCCGTCTCCTAAACTCCGCATCAATGAGTTCATACGACAGTTTTTCCAGAAAAAATCTTCTTTCAATTTTTTTATTAGGATTATTTTGTGAAAATATAATATATGTATTAATTCCTGCAACATTCATCAAGCTATAAAAAACCACCATAGGCCACCTATTAGTACCTCTAGCGACATTATAGGTTTCACACATTTTGTCAACGGTATCAACGCCTCCCTTTGTCCACCTCGCTGTCATTTTCATCCTCGTAATCTGTATCCTGTCCAGCTTCATCCAACATTAGTCTTATCTGCTCCTCATTCATTATAACGCCCATAAACGAAGCTCTAAAACAAAAATATTTTTTTTATTTCATATGTAGCATAAATACTCTGAAATATAATATAATAAAAGGTAAAACTATGGTAAAGATGTATACGAGTAAACTTCTTTACAAAAAATATGCAAACTATAAAATAAATCTACGAAAATCATGAAAAATAAAAAATATTACTCACCAAAAATTATAACACGTGTACCCGCGCCGGTCTCTGGCACCGAATGACGCTCAGTTCACCCAAATGTGGCCCCCACTCAAGGTCACACGTCACGTCAATTTCAAGGTCGTATCAAATTAGGCAAGTACTAGAAATTTCATTAAACTAGCATTATTCGTTCTTTATTTAAAATCGAAAAATCATTCTGTCGGTCTCTCAGACAAATGCGCGAGTATAGGAAGGTTAAAGCAGGAAAAAATCCTCCGAAAAATATTTTTCGATATGCATCCCAGCATGGGTTCAAAGTGCAGCCATATGTTCATATATATATAGCATATATAGCAGATGTTCGTGTAGAGTTTTTTATTTATTTTTATTTCTGAGGTGGACACTAGACTATTATGGGGTGGACACGGACCTGCTGGCCCCCTGTATTCCCATGCCCATGATAAGGAATTACTTAATTTACCCGTTATGATAAGACAAAGCGTGACGAGTGCTACGACGTAACCTCGAGTAGTTCTTAATATGGAAACCAGAAGCTAAAAAAGACCTAATCATAAAGAGGACGTTAATAATTCACCATAATAATAATCACATAGATATGGCCTGATTTTGAAACAACAATAACTGAATTCAAGGAGTTTACAGGTGAAAAATAACTAATTAAGTCGAATAAAATTATTATTTGTTTCTATAAAAGTATGAAAAATACTTTTGCTTTCGCGCGAACCATTTATGATTCATCAAAGTTTAGTCACACTATGTATGGACGATCTTCGAACCAGGCGACGCGAACTTTTACGCAATTAATAGTTCTCCCATCAATATTTTATAACTCATAAAATATTATTAACGAAAAGAAAAAGTAATATTTATAAAGAAAATTATCAATTTTACTAGTAGCATCACACTGTATCCCGTCTCAAGGCATGGCGTGTTGAGTCATGGAACTAAACGCCGCGCGTTACCAGAGCGGGGAAGTGAAAATATTAATAATTCAATTTCCTCGAGTAGGTATTGAACCCACACCCCCTGTTACGTTTATATTCGCACGCTTGTGCCGCTATAAACGTAACAGGTTCGCTGACGTATCTACACTATCTATAATAATATTATAAAACTAAAGAATTTTGCTGGTTGAACGCTTTAAACTAAGGAACTCATTTTCTTCTTACTTAAGTTTGATAACAAAAAATATGTTTATGTTGTATAGTGATATATTTAGGAAGGGTTACATTACGTTAATGATTTTAATGTAATCTACTGTAGTAGTATATGTTAGTTATTACTGTTTCACCACGGGGGCGTAGGCCGCGCATAAAAGTTCCTTATTTATGTACCCTTTTTCTTGAACCGGGTAGTAAATGTTAAAACAACACTTTTATTCACATTTCACGTCAACATTTTCATTCGATTGTTAAAAAAATATAAATTGTGGCAAGTACAAATTGACTTAACATAATTAGTTAGGTGCTTTTCGAGTTTTAATTAACCCGCGAGCGAATGAATGTTTTAACTTTACTTTATAGGGCTTTCTAATTTATTGGCCTGCTGACCTATCGTTTAGTTTGTAAGGTGTAGTAGGTTACAGGTTCGAGTTCGAGTCGAGCCTTATTCGGCTTTTGATAATAATAGTTGGTTGTATATTGTAGTTAGAGTAAATTAAAGTCAAACTTTTAGGAGAACTACAATTATAAAAGACAAATATTGCATGTCGAGGTGCCATACAATTTAAAGCTAGGTAATTTTGAACGACTAACCAATGTAAAGTTAGACTGCCGGTTCATTAGTTCCTCTGCATTGCAAACTTTGGCGATTTGTTTTTGGAAGTGAAGGAGTGTTTTAGTAAGAGACACCAAGTGTATTCTTGTATATTAGTTAGTATTTGCGAAAGCTGGAGAATTGAAACTTTACTTAACTCATTTACTTTTGAATTTTACTTTTCTTCCCGAATATGGCACGGTAGGCAAAGGGAACCTGGTAAAGACATTATGTATCTCTCTGTCCTTCGTATATTCAAAACATAACGCGTTGAGTGACGACACTTAAGTAATTTAAAAATATAATCATTCACAACCATTCACCACCGTGCCTGTTTACTCTATATATATTCTATTTTCCAATCTAAAGTGGTTTGTATACATAAATACATAAAAGAGCATTCCTATATTAATCCTGCAAATTATCGTAAAGTTGGCACCGCGTGTTGCAGATGTGTAGAAACATTTGTACCCGTCAATATTGTAAAGGTGCGTTCACATGTGGTAGTTTTTGTCACCTTTTAATGGGAAACGGAAATTGTAAGAAAAAAATGTAGCGAAATCTCTATTTGTTTGTTTAACGAGCGTTATTTATGATATTTGGCGTTTATGTGAAATACTTATAACAATACAAGCCAAAGGTCGTCGATTCAAATGTTACAAAAGTGTTTTTTATTAGCTATATATAGCAGGGAAGGCAAATTTGACCTTTTAAGACGTTCTGTCCCTCAATTTTGGGGATATTGCGTGTCGAACGGTGGAACTTGACGCCGCTTTGTCGTATTACCAGATCCATTCCACAAGGTCATGTTTAAAGTCTGATTCTGACTGTATCTTAAAATATGACATTTTGTCAGTTACATTTTTTGTTCACTCTTTTAACCTTTAGTAGAATGAGAAAGTACGTTACGATATAATATATTAGTTGTATGAAACGTATTAGTGTATATGCTTGACCTAAAAATAAATATAAATATAATATGTATATAATAATCTTATAATTACCCAGCTAAATTAACCCTTTGACTGGAAATGAAAAAGAAACAAAAATTGAACTTAACCTACTTTACTTCTGTAATGGAGACTATAACTAACTAATTGTTGAAAGTATGATAACTGTCAAGGACCGGTTGTTTAATAGAAAAAGTTTTATTACAAGAATAATACGTTAGTATTTTATGCTTTTATATTGAATTTTCTATAGAAACTAAATTCATTTTTAACGTAGAATTTTATTTCCACTAAATTACTAATGGCCATCGTGGGTCGGTGGTAGTGGAATCGATGCCTAATTTACGAAATGTCTTATTTCCCAGTTCTGTTTAAACAGACAGAGTGCAGCGTTGAGTTCAACCACTCAACACGCAATGAAATTAGGACGGAGAAAAGACAGTCTTAACACAAGGTCTCTGACACTAAAAAAATATAATTATATTAATACTCAACTCGTACTAGTGTGAACTCACTACAATAAGAATTGCTCAAGCGTTACAATAGCGAGGTGTACTGTTTATCGAACAATCGGTTTGATTTGATCGATTATTCGATTTTCATGCGATCATGACTCGTTTGATTATATTGTTTGCGAATGTAAAATCGATTTTGCTATTTTTGACAGATGCATTGAACTTGTTCAATTTCGTCATGTTTCACATTTAAATATCCGGATTGTTATATAACAAGAATTATGTATCAGCCGTAGATATCGTTTACTCTGGCCTAGTTAAGCAACCATCAGTCTAGTCAGACGTGGATGGGTGTGCAGATGACCTAATATATGTTTTGAAGGACATGCTTAGTTTCTAATCTACAAATTTAGGAGAAATCATAACGATTTATTAAAAAAAACTTAATAAATCAGTATCTCAAAAACTACTGAACTAATTTTTATGAATCTGTTCAAAAATTAAAATTTATGTCAATTACAAAACCACATACTTTTTAAATCGGTTAAAAATATTTTTTTAGTAGACGACAATGTTTAAAAAAATTCTAGGCGTAAAAAAAATTATGTACTCGGTGATAAGTGAACAAAGGGCTTGCTTCCAATCTGCATTGCAGTACGCAGAAAGCAATTATATTTACTTTCAACTTAACGCACTTAACGAGTTAGAAAGAAAAGAATAAAACGTCACTCTATTTTCTACTTTCTGTCGTCTTTAGAAGCGTGCGAGTTCTAAAATATAGGCGGGATAGGCGAAAGGGAACCTAGTGTTAATACATTCCGTCCCCACTCCGCCAAATTTTCGAAGCGTTGCGTATAGATTGAAGGAGTTCAACGCCGCGCTTTTCCTTGTTACTAGAGCTAAGAAATGAAAATATTAATAAATAATAATTAATTTCGCCGCATGGAAATAAAACCTACAACCGCCACGTTTACAGTAACACGGTTGTGCACCTGCGCCATGATGGCCACACATATTACATATAGATAAGTTTAAATAACTAACATCACTCATATTTAATAGAATAGATCATCACTATCATATTAAAACTTACAACTATCCCGTGCTAAATACGTTCTAAACGCTTTATGAAGGCGTCAATCTCATATAATGAATAGCCTATATTATTCTCATATCAAGTGTATTAGATAGAGCCATAATAGAGCTCCCAACCTGGTCTCGAAGTCTTAATTACCATTTAAATGAAATTGTATCGTTCGTGTATTGAAATGTATATAGATAAAGCAAAGGAGAATATTGAACAATATTTCTTGGCTGTGCATAAATTAATATCTAAACGTATATTGTAAATCACACAGCGGTAGTTGTTGACCAGAAAATGGTAAACTAAATTGAACTTTCAACAACCGATCCCCTACTGTGGAGGATGTCGTTGGTCTAAATATAATAATTAAAGTCCCTACAATTCCCATAGAAATAGATTTGATAATCTTGTACAAATATGTTACCAACGCCGTTAAAAGGTTCCATATCACCAAAATAATAATTTAGGCATCACTCAAAGTAAATTTAGGGCTAAGAAGAGAAAATATTTTTAATAAAAAAGGTAAATTTGGAAAAGTATAAAATCATATGGAAAAAAGAACAACTAATGGATCAAATGTTTTTAGATTTATACGAGATGTAATAAAAAACAAAATTATTAAATTTACTTAAAAACTATTCTAAAATAGAAATATAACTTGTCAACTATCCCACCACTCAACTACAAAGGTCAAATTACAAGGAAGTTCCATCACGAACACAGAAATATGCGCCATTATGCAGCAATTGGGGCTTCGTGCAATAAAATAATGTATTTACAAGTGAATTTCATTATTGTTCATAAATATTAACAGTTCCTAATAAACCTTTTTAATTTAACATTATTAAGTTGATTACTCAGTTTATATATGACCCAATTGCATGTGACATTCTTGTTATATACACGATATAATTATGCTGGGTCCTCTCTGAGAGGAATAAATCCCTCTTAGACCTGCTAGGGATGAAGCGTGCACTTAAGTTAAAATTGTAGTGCTAATTGTCAGCGGTAGGTGTGAGTACAAAATCTATTTTATTTTTCTCCATTCTGGTAACAAGACAAAGAAGAAGAGTTCTGTACTGAACACGCATTATTTATATATGTATAAAGGTATTAATATATGACGATTTAAATATAGTTTTCACTTTTATATTTCACATTTTAACATGTAGTGTTTGCATTATTTCAATCAAACTTTAGTTTTCTATGTTGTCTCTCTTTCTGTCATAATGTTGCTATAATACGAAAGTATAATAATTCAGATTACAAAATAAATAATCCAAGTGCACGAAGCCGCGTGCGGATCGCTAGTAAATAATAAAAGCCATTGACCAAGCCCATTTGACTTTAAACTAGACAAAAAAAAACGTTTAAATAATATTTATTAAAAAAAGGCCGCTCCATTCAAAACAATATAATTTTAATACGTGCCATATTTTTTAAAATTTGTATCTAAAATCTATAACAAACGTACATCTGTCGCATCCATTATTTTAACAGCCAGTTACAATTTATAGGAGCCGTAAAGCCATTTCGCATAAAAACAAAACATTTAAAGCTGTATCAAAAAAATCGTTGGCCGATTAAAAAAAATATATAAAAAAAAATATGACGTGACGCCAGATGTTTCCGAACAGCTGATCGAACGGATATTGCCTGTTAAGTGCCGAAGGAACTGTTATAGGGCTTTTACGCTAAGTCCTTGATGCTTAATGAAATCCTGGAGAGATAAAAAAAAATGTTACATCGTAAGTAATTTACTCAGTTTTATATAAATATATATAACGGTGTACATAGTAGATTCAATTTACAGTCAAGGCTAGTATACGCCTACGTAGCAAATAGTTCAATTTAATATTGCTAAAATCACTTTTAGTAATTTTGCAAGGTTCGTTAAAGGTCACGTAGAAAAATCCAAAGTAATTTAATTGACGCATTATATTCATAGTTTATGTCTGGATCAATTATTTTGATTCTTTTTGCCAAGAATGTATTTCTTAAATAAATATTTTTTTATAAATTTGAGAAGTCTCCACTTTCTGATGAACACACAGACACACATATTTTTCGATTTGTCGAACTAGTAGTTCTCCTGAGCTATATAACATTAGTACAAGTAATTACTTTAAGGAAGTTAAAGTATTTGAACACACAACTGTCGCATACAGTGACAAACGTACCAAATATGTACATATATTTACATATTATTCTAGATGGGTGTAAAAAGAACTGTTTACTAAAATCCTATATCCTACTTTTAAAAAAAACGCTACGTACATTTTCAAATTAGGTATTGCAACATATTGCTCGTTTCCTCTCAAGTTACCCTTAATGAAGTCTTCCAATCGAGTGTTTTTTGTTTGTTAATCAATTTTAATTAATTACCCTGTCAAGAAACAAGGCCGATGGCTAAATTATAAGCGATATTCATTTCACTTAAAACGAAATACTTTTTTATATTGATGTTACAATACTATTTCTATGAGTACGGGCCCTAAAATAATAAATATTTATAGCTAAACTTTACCGTATGACGTTCCGCCACTACGAACGTCGAAAACCGGTACAGAGTGATTCATCACTACGCTCTCTTGCGTTTATAGTCAAATCTGTTTCTTTCTGTCATAAATTTTAAATCCATCATGGCGCTAAACGTGGAACAGAATTTGATTTTGAACACAGTCCCATCAGGATTTAATTATTTTAATTTCTCTGACCTGGCAAGACACAGTACAGCGTTCCAGCACTCCACAGACCACACAATGTAACTCGAATTCGGGCAGAAAGCTGAGGACCTAATTGTAAATCACTCTCAACTCTAAGATCGATTTTGAGATGAAATCTCAAAAACGATCTCAGAGTTGAGATCAGTTTCTAAATACGGGCCCTAGTGTCTTGACACAACGTCTACCCTAATGTATGTAGACAAAGAGTACTGCTAAAAAAACCCAATTTGATATAAAAAATATTCTCCTAGCAACAAAAGTACCCAGAACTCCTCTTTTACAGTCAAGCAAATGCAAGTAGAAGTAAATAGCTAAAGTCAAAGTCGTGTTTGACAAACAATACCGAATTTCTAATTGAATTTTGAAACATGTTTTAACACGCCCGAGGTGGAACATGAAGGGACGATTACTTTTGCTTCGTAGCCGTTAAGTCGACGACATGTTTACAATTGTGCCGTGTTATACTTATAAATGAGAGAGTGACTTAATTTTGTATATAAATTTATATTTTTTAATTAAATTGGATTACAAATTTTATTTTATTTAACATAATATGGCAAAGTGGAGGTTTAACTGGCTGAATCAGATAGTTACATATTCTTACCTCATTATGGGCAATACTTGTATTTATAATGTGTTTCTCTGGTTTGACAGTGAATCCGATATAGAAATTGAAATTTAGAGTTATTTATACGAGTATATATACTTTTTTCCTTACATATATTTTATGTACCTACCGATAATTCTATCGACACCCACTAATCTTACAGATTCTACACCAGAATAACACACAGACATTTTTGTAAATATTTTACACAATTTTGCTATAATATAACTATAAATTTGAGCACACAAAGCTTCGCTTGGATCGCTAGTATTTAATATTAAAACTTGCCGCGGAATATTTAGATCTATTTGGAATATACACTAATACATTTACTGATATACGATATTTAATAAAATTAATATAAACAGTCAAATATTTTACATAATAACTAAACGAAACTGAATGAAGAAACAAGATTAATTTAAGATATACAAACATGACTAATTTCGTTTCAAACTCGAAATCTCCTAATTTCTTATTGAAAATCTCTCTAAGAAACTTTCATAAAAGTCACCTTAATTAGCCGCTTGGATTAATTAAGAGAAGTTTGCGGACAAGTTCGGAATAAAAAATTAAAAACGACTTCGTTATGTCATGCCTTTTGATAGCTATTATATAAGGGGATAAAAAGTGTCTACATAATAAGAAGATATATACATTTTCAAAGGAAATACTAGAAATATACAGTATATTTCGTCGTTATAAATTTCAAAGGTATTCTGGATATTCGAGTAAACCTTATAAGATTTCAAATATTAATTCTAAAGATGAGACCGTCGTGGTGCAGAGGCACATGTGTGCGATTGTAAACGCGACACTTGTAGGTTCGATTCCCATACCATGAAATATTTTATCCCTTTGTCTACTCTGATATGTGCGTGATATAGTATGAAGCTAAAATAATAAATTGTATAGATGCAATGGAATATGATGATCTAGATTTTGTTGCTTAAAAATGATTTTACTCACCCAACATTTTGTAATCTATACCTATATAAAATCTTTCGTTACCGAATGACTGATAAGACACAGCCAAAACAATACAGAGTAGAAGGCGAAAAATTTGATAAAGATTGATTGCTGAATTCAGTGGAACACTAAAACACATTAAACATAAAACATTATTGAAACACCTCCGGGAACGGGAAAAATCAGATGATCACATTTGATAGGAAAGGAAGTTGCGGGCGGCTACTAGTTATGTTAGTTCCTTACATGCGCCTTTTGAACTCACATTATACTCACATCCCACAATTTTTTTTTATATTATTACAACTTTTATTGTCAGCCTATCGAAATTACGTAAAACGTTTTAATTTTAAGCAAATTCCAGCTTAAGTCAATAGACATCCTATAGTAATTTCCAAAATTGCAGTAAATGAAAAATTTTATTGTAGACAAAATATCTTACCAATTAAACATAACAAAGACTCAACGTAACTTTGTACTAAAACAGTGACATAACTCTCTTTTATTTCTCTAATAAGAAGAATAGAAATTAGATTCCAAACGCCTTGTAGCTCGTTTACAAAACAAAATTATAATTATATACATTGGACGAACTTAAACTGCTTCAAATGAATTGGATATAAAAATTTTATTTTCCTTTTCCTTTTAATAACCAAGTCTTTCAGTGGGAAAAAGCTGTAAAATGAGAAAGCTTTCATAATAAACCTTTAGCAACGGGCTTTTGTATACTTTTATTTTATATTCATGTGTTCGTAAAATAGATTTTAATTATGTTTTTTTTTTCATTTTACAGGTAAGTGTTACACTCTTTGGACAATCTACATGGAGGTGATTAATTTTCAGTATAATGCACAAGTGAGTTATGTTTTAATCATAGTATAAGTAACTTAGAAAAAAAAATACCGACTTCAAATACATACGTATTTGATTATAGAACCCCAACAACTACTGACTGCAGAACCGATTTTGATGAAATTTAAGACTATTTATATAGAATTATAGACTATTTATATATATAAAAAATAATCAAGTTGAAATAAAAAAGGATAATTCCGATATAACTTTCAGTTGCCGAGATTTTTATGGACAATCATACGAATATATACTTCTATAATATACACTTACGACATTTGGCACACGTGCTTGGAAGCCAAACTAGATCATCATACTCAAATATTATCCAATTTTGACAATATCACATACATATTTATATGTACATACAAGTCAAACTGACAACCTCTCCTTTTTCAAGTCGCTTAGTCGTAAGTAGAAAGAACTATTTAAAAAAATTAGTTGTCACAAATAACGAAGTTACAAGGAATCAGAAATACTTTGTCTATTACTAACTAGAATCAAATATTTCTCTCACTTGAAATGTTGTAAGGGTATTTTATATACTTATTAAGGAAACGTATAAAAATTTGAACGTAGCGGGATTTGAACCCACGTCTCTTTGGAAACCGTCCAAGCTCTGCAACCAACTAAATATGTATGGCTTAGCTGGTGAAATAGTACTTTAAAAAATTGTATTCTCTCTTGCCAACGCCTCTTTCTCGCATAGCAATGTAAGTACAGGGAATATAGTGTTAAAACACTCAGACCCATTTTTCGAGATATTGCGTGTTGAATGGCGGAACTCAACGCCGAGCGTTATCTACCAGAGCGAGACTTTGTCTAAATAAAGCCAAAACGTAATTTTGGAGTTATTCGTCTGTTAAAACAGGAATTAAACGAAGGTACAGGTAACATGACAATGGTAATATTATAATGAATACGACGCTGCAGTGTTAATGTACTGAGGCTCTAATTTATAATTCAGGACACCTATGACTACGTAGGGTTTACAGATGGCTGACAGATAATCTGCTTACCCTTAATATACAAAAAACGAATTATATTTGCTTCTCGACTTACCAAAGTTTTCAACCAGAGCCGACCTTTCTAATACGGATTCATAATTGTTTACCTCAGGATAGTCTGACTTGTAACTGTCCCTACATAGAAAAGGTTAGCTTTACCAAATATTTGGGTGTCGTCATTGACCAAAGGTTGAGCTGGCATCCACATCTCGAATTGTTAATGTGTAGGGTACGTAAACTCATT
This sequence comes from Heliconius himera, assembly GCA_021202915.1. NCBI lineage: Eukaryota > Metazoa > Arthropoda > Insecta > Lepidoptera > Nymphalidae > Heliconius > Heliconius himera. The sequence continues at coordinate 2,578 of JAJHJA010001434.1, read as the reverse complement.
TGGATCTTTAAGGCACTCCGACATGTTATGGATAGGAAATTATGTACTAAGATTTATGTTGCCTTAGCACAGTCCGTCATTACGTACTGTATTCCTATATGGGGTGGAGCGACTAAATCCAACCTTATAGACCTGGAACGAGCCCAGCGATCTTTGATCAAGGTATTGTGTTTTAAGTCCTTTAGATTTCCAACAGACCACTTATATATCTTCAGTGATTTGTTATCAGTTAGGCGGCTTTATATAATTAACCTAATCTTAAAATACCACAAATCTTTGACTTATAATCCAAACGTACTAAGTAAAAGACGACATGACATCGTAGCCCGCGTCCACCCTGTTCGTACTGCGTTTGCTAAGAGGCAGTACGAATGCCAGTCACCTTTCTTATACAATAAAATTAATAAAGAATTAAATATTTACCCTATGACCCTATTCACTTGTAAAATTACCCTAGATAAATGGTTGAAGGAACTTACGTTTGAAGAAGTTGAGCTTTTCTTACGTAGAACTATTTAATTCCGTCTTAAATTGTAATACACACACACACACACACACACTCATACACACACACACTCACTCACGAACACACTCTCACACACACACACACTTTATGTACACTTACTCACACATACACTCACTCACACACACTCTCTCACACACACACTCACACACACACACGCACACAGGCGAGCGCGCGTGCGCGAACGCACACACACATACACATCGCTGTATTTTTCTTTCAGTGCACTATCTCAAGATATTTTTTATGTTAGTATTATTACGTACAAGTATTGGTTTTCGCTATGGGAGTTGCGAGTTACTCCCAACACAAGTGTCTTCAGACTACTTACTGGGAGATCTCAGTGCATGTAATTTGTATGTAATATTTCTAAATAAAGATTATTATTATTATTATTATTATTATTACCTATACCTCTAACAAAACTAAAGAATTTTGTACTACGTATTTCATTTAAATTTACAGAAGGAAGCTTTCAAAGTAATATATAAATAAAATTAATAATTAATTATTACACACAACACAAAACTGTAAAAAGGACGCTTGTGAGTTCGATTTCTACTCGGTTAAATAAATTGACACGAGTTCGCAAGATGTCAGATTCAGTCAGTTGCCATTTCAAATCGTTAAGCTTTGTAATATTAATTAAAAAAAACTTTTTAAAAACAAGCTTGTTTTTTTTTCTATATTTTATATTTTACTTTTTTGTTGTGTATTGTATTTTACTAATTAAGCCCTCTCAAATAATATTCATATAAGGTGGTTTAAAAAAAATAATTTGCAATATTATTGCGGCGGCTATTTTGGGTTAACTTTGGTACCAAATCCAAACCAAATGTCGACTCTATAGAGACTGGGAAGTGAGTCTAATTGACCTCACAACATTTCTCATACACTACCACGGCAAGTTAAATAAAAGCTTGTAGGAACATTGCTATGACAAAAATAATTGTTGACTAAACTGTAAAATACATTAATAACAAATTGTTGTATAATGTTGTTCTATAATGAGTATTTTACACAATTTGGTAAATTAAGGTTAAACCTAAAATTTCGTGCCTGGCACGGCTTAAACCTACAAATACTTATACATAAGTCGTTTTGTAATACTGCAGTAAAGGAACTTTGTAAAGAAACAATATTAAAATCATATTTTTGAAAGATAATTTTAACTATAAACAACAACGATGTTTGTGGGTCCGAGTAGGCACGTCTCGGAGTGCTGATTATGTTTAAAACTCCGTATTTTCATTTTTATACCCTGGTAGACAAATCGCGGCGTTGAGTTCCGCCACTCATGACACAGTGTCGCAAAAATTGGCCGAAAAGTGAGGACTGGAGTGTCCTAACACTAGGTTCACTATGCCTACCTGCTATGTGATAAATAATATTTTTGCCGTATAGTTTTATAATAAGTAGCAAAGTAAATTGCACAAAACAAATTTATTTTGAATGATAAACACAAAACCTAACTAAAAAGTCTATGTTTTAGGTTCACTCAATAATTTGGAAGTTTCGTCCCAGCTCATACATTATTTATGGCGGGGCGAGATTTGCATCGTTGTTATTGAACAACTTTTACATTTTGTCCTTCACTTCAGATACTCAATTTATAGTCTTGTATATCTTTGCGCTAATTGAAATTTAATATAAAAATATTTTGGGGCTTTCGTTTTCTTTTTCTTTAATAAAATGCCGTCGTGGCGCAGCGGCACAGTGTAACACGCACTGTGAACGCCATGTTTCTAGCTAGATTTCCGCTTGGAAGACAGTATTATTTTTATTTTTTCGCTTTAGTAGCTAGACAGAGCGCAGCGTTGCACTCTGCCACTGAACATTTAATAAAATAGAATAAAAAAAATTTAACATGTAGGTACTGTTTCAAAATTCTATTATTATTAACTGTCAATAAGTTAAATATGTAAATCCAAACAACATAACATTATGAAGGTAGCTAGTCAAAAAAATATCTCGAGCTTCTATATTGGGAAGCTTGTCAAAATTAAACTCGATTTATTAGCCGCCTTCCACTTTGAGGCTAAAATGGTAACGCTA
>JAJHJA010001433.1:0-19541 GCA_021202915.1 Heliconius himera | reverse complement strand
TACACATACATATACCTACAGAACATTGTATACATATTATTAATAATATTTTTTTTATATTATACATAATATTTTATTTTTATGATTGCTTCAAAATACACTACGGTGCTGGTATAAAGACAATACAATTATACACGTATTTCACGTTTTATCCCACATTAAGCAGAAATAATCTAGTGTCAAGGGACTCTGTTCTCCTCTCTCCGCCCGAATATGAAATGGAATCACTCCTTAACGTTAATTAAGTAATTCGGATACTCACTTTATATTTAAAAAGACCTCCATATAATATTGTACATCACGAAAAAATAAGTGACATTAAGCAGACGTATCCACTTGGCGAATGTCCTTTAACGTTATCTCTTTATACAAGAAAAAAAATATATTAATATATCGATATGAGTGCTGTTTTGAACTAAAACGAATGTTTATAAGTTCGAATCAGTTTTGGGGGCTATTTATGTAATTATTATTTATAACACCAGTACTCCAGTCCATTTACATATATAATGCACGGTATTGAGTTCAAATACATAGAACACTTATGTTTTCAAATTGTTGGGAAGAAAATATGCTTAAGAGAATAACATAGATATTTCGCTTTCTGTCTATCCTAAAATGCAGAGAATCCTAGAAAAACATTTAATAATTAATATCTTACTCAGATAAGGAGGAAGTCATGGCGCAGGACCACAAAGTGTGACTGTAAAATCGGCTGAGTAGATAAAATGTTTATTAAAATGTATATTTCTATTTCTTCGCTTTGGTGTCGAGGCAAAGCGCGGCGTTGAGTTCTGCCACACAACACGCAATACCTCTAGAATTCAGCTGAATGTGGGGAACGGAGTATATTAACACTAGATTTCCTCTGCCTATGCGCCTACGGGATACAGTGTATTTATTTATTTATAAGTAGGAAGTAAAGCTCAGGCTTCGCAAATATTTATCGTGTTGAAGCCAATTGTGAAGCAATCATATTATGGCATAATATTTAATGTTAATTAAGTTTAATAATTAATTAATATTTAATATTAAGTACACAGCATGTTTACTTATATTATTATTAAAGTAAATAACTGTTATTTACTGGAACTGTTCTTAAGTAGTTCAGTATTGAGCTATCTATCTTAAGTTGAGTTGTTGACTGAATTGTCTTTTTGAGCGACGCTGTATAAAACGTTTTTATTTATTTTATTATTATTACATTCTAGGTACTATTATATTACATTGTAACATAAGCTTATCACAACTTTCATACAATTAGATGTTTTAAGCAGCATTGACATGTTAACTGACAATAAAGGTTAGATCTGTGGGCCTGCCGGAAAGGTACCTGCAATATCTTATCAATATCTTATATCTTATTGATAATGAAAATATTTAGTAGATTATACTTTTAGAATATACTGTGATATATCCTGTTATCGTTAATATAAAATAGATAAATTAAATCAGCTTCACGTTGTATTCCGTACACAGTCGGGTAGACAGTGGGTACCTAGTGTTGAGACACCCTGTTCCCCATTTTCTGCCGAGTTCTGGAGACTTTGCGTGATACGGTCAGAAATAGCAACATAGCCTATATGTTTCTAACTAATTATATAACTCCGCAACGTACAGACGAAAACTCTTTAATTTTCGTGAGACAAAAATCTGCTGTAGATGAAAATCAAACCCACAACTTAAAACTGACTAATCATTAGACCAACATACTCATTTTTTTCTAAAATCCTGTACCTTACAACGACTTTTACATTTTAACCTAACATTAAATCTAAACGAAGGCGGATCGATACTTAGAAGTATATATTGTAATAATCTGTAGAAAATACCCGGAACAAGAACTACAAGGCACAATCTCATATCACGACTCGATCCGACCCAAGATCACGAATATACACTGATTTATTTGCATCGATACATTTATTTAGAGAACATAAAAAGCTTATATGAAAGCTCATTGAGTTATACTGTTGGGTAAATTGAATGGTTATTATTAAATTAGATATTTTAGAGTACTGTCAATTGAAATGTTAATTCAATTCGTAGTTATTTAAACGGAATTAGGTTAAGAGTTAGGTATTATAATTAAAAAATATAAAGTTTTCTTGTTTTATATAAAATATGAAAAAAATATTCGGTATAAATCCACGACGCAAAAATACTTAAAAAATAGAAACTAGGAAAGAATTGTTGAGCCTTAAAGTTTAAACGATTGAACGTATTTTCTGATATCATACTTAAGAACAGTCTCAATTAAGTCACTTCTCAAATAAAAAAAACTAGAGCAAAGTCGGCTCATACATTTAGGAGATACGATGCCACAGACAGAAACACACAGACACACAGCCAAACATATAACACATCTCTACCCGTGACGGGAGTTAAAAAGTAATACTCTACTATTCTCTTTCCTAATAAAAGATATATTTAATGTAATAAAAAATCAACGCCCGCCATTATATTTTAATAATAAAGCTACACAATTTATTATTGAGAAGTTCCTGATCTCTTAATTATGTACCTATATTAAATGTTATATATACACGAGGTCTGTGGTTGCACGTGGGCACCAGCATGTTACTATAAACGCGATAGGTTGTGGGTTCGATTCCCGCTCTTGAGGTTCTATGAAATGTTTAATTTTTCATTTCGGTGCTCTAGTGTCGAGAAAAAGCGCGGGTTTGAGTTCCGCCTCTCAATATATAATGTCTTCGGAATTCGGAGAAAAGTGGGCAGCGGAATATTTTAACAATAGACTCCCTCTACTTACCTCGCTTCATGCAAAGTACAAAAAAATCAGCTCCACGCTAAAAAATGTTAATATTTAAAATATGATAATCCCTTCTGGCCAATAAACACATTACGTCCGACCTTTACTACGTTGTTAATTATAATTTCTGTGCACTTAAAAATAGACTTATTAAATACTTGTACAATAATCAGCGAGACTGTTTTAAGAACCGATAAAAATCTTATTTTAATACGTACGTATGTAGCTGTAGACACTAATAATAAATTTTATTACTTTGACTTGAGTAGCGGATACGAGTCACGCTGTTTCCCACAGCGTGACGTTGTCCAAGCAAGCTTTAAGTATTGAGCTTTTGTTTCTATTAATATATCACTTTAACTGGGATTGTCTCAAAGCTTTCCAAGGAATGTATGTTGAATTAAAAGGTTTATTTATGGATCTTTTTTTAAAGAATTTTACGATTTTGGCCTTTAAAAATCCTCATTTGTAATTGTATTGACCAAGAAAATCATTTATACTAAAACAAACAAAGTTATATTTATCACACAGAGTAAAAGTAACAAATAAAAGTACTTAATGATACTAATGTCCTTTCTCTAATCTAATTTGAGTTATAAAATAAATAAATTAATTAAATAAATTAGCTACACACTATATCCTGCACACAGCAGGATAGGCAAAGGGAACCTAGTGTTAAGACACTCCGTTCCCCACTTTCTGCTGAATTCTGGAGGAATTGCGTGTTGAGTGGCAGAACTCAACGCCGCGCTTTACCTCAACACCAGAGCGAAGAAATGGAAATATAAATTTAAGTAAATATTTCACCTCCTCGAGTGGGGATCGAACCCTCAACCAGTCGATTTTACAGTCACACTTTGTGCCGCTGCGCCACGATTGGCCTGAGTTATAAAAAAAGCTATAAAATCTAACTGAACGCTATAGTTGTGGGTCTTACACCCACACAAGGGAGCTTTTGTTTCTAATCTCTCGCTCTAACAATACAAAATTGCGTTCATTTCAAGGGAAATCTTAAATCTAAATAAAAAGTGATGAACGGAGTGTCGTAACACTAGGTTCTTTCTACCCACTATGCTACATACGAGAAACAGCGTAAACAAAAAAAAAATACAATAATAACACATCCCAAGTACTGTATTCAAAGTTCAATTAATCAAAATAACCTTTCATAGTTAATTCCTAATAATTCTAACCGAAAGAACAAAATGATATAGAATCGTTTGGTTTCGATAATTGCTTAATCAACTGGATTGATCATCAATAGCGATGTCGACGACCGGCGCGGCGGCTAGTGATGTACCTACGGATACGGATGTAGATAATATCGTTGGTTTATACAGTTTTAAATTATATGTATGTATGTATGGTGAAGAAATTTTAATGTAGGATGTGTGGTTGTAATATAAATTGTCTATGAATAGAGAAAGTAAGTTTTTAAAGTACAGTTTTAGTTATAAAATATAAATAATAAAATTTGTGAGTTTATTTTATAAGTAGTGACACTATACGTAGTTTTAGTACGGGCTGTTTTAGATATTTAGTTACGATATAATTATAAGTTATGTATATATATTATTTATAATATTTATTTTTCTCAAATTACTCTAAGTTCTCATTAGTAGATTACCTCATTATAAATATCACAATACGAAATCTGGCGCAAGATTGCTCCAGATTGGAAGTTTGCTTTAAAAAAATCTTAGTTAGTATTAAATATATTATATTGAATATATTAAAGACATAAAAAAATTACTAAAATGTTTATTTCCCCGCACTAAAACCATTTTAATAGGAGATGATTTTGTAAGATCATTTTATGGCATGTTGTGTTGTCTTGATGATAATAAACCTTACCAAATAATCTCCAGCATAAAACTTGTGATACTTATAATTTCATATTAAAAATACATAGAAGAAGTTGTGGTACAATGGCCCAATGTATTATTTTCAATTCTAAAGACATAGCTCGGAGTTGAGTTCCGCCACGTAACTAGCAATATATTAAAAATTGTATGGTGCGTGGGGAACGGCGTGTCTAAATACTAGATTCTGTCTGCTTACCCTGCTATATGCGAATACAACGTAAAGCTATTTTATTAATATAAAGCTCAATTTATTAAAATTTAAATATTTTTTTTGCTAACTTGTTATAGCGGGTCACTTGCAGTCAGAAAATGAAGATATTGTTAGTTATTTATATAAGGCTTCAAATCTATCTTATATGCCCATTTATCTGAAATCATGTGGGAGTAATAAAACAATTTTTTTCTTATAAATTATGGAAATGCAGAAATTAGTTATTAAGTTAATATTAATTCTAGTTTTACGCTGTATCTCGCTCTTTTATCCACTTTCCGTCAAACTTTTGGAATATTGCATGTTGAATATTTTTAAATTTTAATACAAAAAAACTCAAATAACACATTTCTAAATATTCTCACAATTACAGTATCATTTAAATATAATATTCATAAAACGTAACTATAATGGAACAAATCACAAAGACAATCTAGTAATAAAATATTTCCAGTCTTCCATATACAGCTAATTATAGCAATAGAAAATTTTATTATATAATTCCCATAGATTCAATGGTCAATGGTACCTATACAAAAGCTAAATTAACAAGTATGTGATAACTTTCCTGAGCTTAATCATAAGCTTCATACAAAGCACATGTTAATTTGATGGGGCTTATGCTTGTGAGCTTTGAAGAAATTTAATTAGAATTCTTTATGTAGGCTGTGGGAATGATAGTGATATAGCTTTCGGTGTAATATTGTGCTAGAATTTGTAAGATCAGTAGATATTGTTATATAATGTGTATAAAGAAAATCAAATTTTTATTATTTAAAAGTTTGAGAGTTACTTGTAAAATATGCCATATGATACAAAAGGAGTAGATTTTGATTTAGATTCAGGTTTATATTTAAAATATTTTATTTTTATTTTTTAAGCACATTCTCTCTCACAAATACCTCGCCCCCATACTGCAAAATAATGTAATAAATGAGATAACAAACGTAATAAAGAAAAATATTAAATAAAGAAAAAAAAATACTCGTACAACAATATTTAGAATATACATTTTATCATTACCTCCTAAACCTAAAATAATTATGAAATATCAACAACTTTCACATGATGAAATTGCGCCGAGCGTGACATTACCAGAAAATACGAGCACAAAATATTTGTACAGTCAGCGTAGTAATAAACACACAGGAGCGATTCAAATTTGAACCTTTCCAAATAAAAATAGGAAAAAAAAATCTGTCGACAGAGTCATCTTTCTGGGGTAGAACTAATTGGTGTCGGTCGGTTATAGTTAAAAAACTTATTTGTTGTTCACCTACGCTGTTGATAGACCCACCGAAGCGGGAACGTGAGGCAACAGGCAAAAAATCTTGACCGCTTGAGCATTTGCTTTTACTTCAAATAAATAGTCACGCCGCGTTATAACTGAACTGGATTTTATCTGCTTCATCATTGTTATCTATTATGTAGATGCCAATATTGGGAGTGTTTTAACAGAGTTATATTATAGGTACTGGTAGTATTCTGTTTGGAAGATTTTGGAAGTTGTTCTGAGTTGAGTCGGTCTTGTATTTAGTCTGTAGTATTATTTTTGATAATTTAGTAGTGATGAACATAAAAATCAAATACATAGTAATAAGCAAAATTTCTAATGTGAAGTTTTGCTTATTACTATGTACAGATTTTTCATTTATTTAATAATCAATTTTAGGAAAAGATACAAATCTCAAACACGTGGGTTCGAGTGTTATGTTACATACATAGTAACTTAATGTTATATGCACAATTTAAACTACAATGATAAAGTTATATAAAAAAATAAACATCCAACAAACAAAATTGAACTTCAAACGATGAATTAAAACGTTACAGTAGTTTATCATCTATTGATAAAATAAGAAGCGGCACTGCATTACAGGAACCCGATAAGCATTATTCTAACGCGTAGCGAATTGAAAGCAAAATATCGAAGTTGATAGTCCCTAGAGAGAATAATTGTGTATAATCGCCGCGAACAGAATGAATTGTATCAGGGGAAGTAGATTTTTTTGTAGCCTCATGCTGCATTTCTTATATATCACATATCGGGCAGATTGAAGGAATCTAGTGTTAAGAATTTGAAAATAGGGAGCATTCGTTTCCCATTTCCCCGCCCAATTTTCGAGACATTACGTTTAGATCAGCGGAACTTAACCCCTTACTTTATCTTGTTACCAAACATACATACACAATTTCAGAACATAAGTATTATAACGTAACAGGTCAAGATTTGGTGTACACGCGTAGATAAAACACCTGTGCCTACCTACCCACTTATAAATATGTAACCCGCCATTGTCCTCACAAAAGAGATCTATCCGTGGAGTTGCTAACAAGGGCTTGGAAAAAAGTCCAAGAGTGCCCGAATTTGTTTCCGAACAATGGGCCACAGAACAGACATTCAGGTAAAATAAATTCTCTATTGTTAGCTGCCATTAGTATGTAATGCTTTGGGATTTCGACGTAATAAATTCAATGAATCCACGAGTTTTGTGCGTAATTCCACAAAAAATGATGTTAGGATTTTAACATGAACATGATATTGTGTGAACGTGTAATTTAGTTTAGTGGAAGTTATGAGGTATAATATTTTAAAAATATATGTACATATAATATAATGTGTTTTCATGTATGTTATATTATGTTTATGTATGTTATTCTTTGGCATCAAGATATATGTATGAGTAGTTTTAAAAAGAAGTATATGAATGTTTGTGTGTTTCATAAAATTATTATATATAATAAATATATAACAGCAGTGATCTCTTGTAAGGCTCGCTCTACCTACTGTACTCTATAGGTAAAATAGTATTGTGAGGTCGGCGAAGTAATTTATGTTCCACTAGCGTATTCAAGAGTAATTTCTAATCAACTTAACTGAACTAAGGCATTACAAAATTAAATCTCATCCAAAGAAAAAACATTTCATCTTTCAATCTATAACTATCTTAACATATTTCTAGTAACTCATAACACATCAGAATGTTTATAACGATGAGAATAAAAAAAGCATCCCAAAAAACCAATTCCAATAAAAAGCGTATTCATACAATCAAAAAAACTTCAATCTGATATCGAATTTATAAATTATTAAATAAATGTTCAGTACAAATCGCGAAGGCTCGGTTTGTTAAATTAATGACTGTTCTTTCACCGTCGGAGTGTCCGTTACGGTCCCTTCTACCTGACTTGACAAGTCTATTTAGACATCAAAATACACTTTTTTGTCGGTATATATCTGTGAAACTAGTTTCGAGAACACAAAACAATTTCCTTTGCTGGGACGCCTTAATGATTTTTTCGTCACAATTTGGCGATTTTGTCGGCCATTCTGCGAATCCCCGTGGCATTCACGTACCTGTTACAAGAAACAATATGAAAGGTGCATTTAGCTGTCAAGTGGGGTGTAATTTATAGTGGCTGTTGATAGATCAGATGTGAGGTGTCTTTAGTATCGTCTAAATAGACAATTATTTTATTTTTGGTTACACCTTGCTTGGATGGTTGGGAATGAAGAATGAAAAGTTAGTCAGTATTAACTGGGTATCAATTTAACATACATATTTATATAAACGAATCTCTTTGTATTTATTTTATTATTCGCTTAAAAATAAATGAAAGCTTACATTGTATCACAAGAAAAGCTCTAGCATTAAAATCTGTTCACTGTTTAAATATAACCGGAAACAGCGTAAGCGTAAGTATTAAACAATCAAGTGTAGAACCTTATCTCAGACAGACAGACAGAGAGGAAGCCCGTGTTAGCTGAGTGACGGGCAGATCCCGGAGTAAACTCCGCCGTTATTTGAAATGATTGCTTAATGTTTTAAATCTTATACAGGTCATGTGTACATCATATCATATACCATCAAACTATAATTTCAACGCTCAAGATAATTACATATTAATAATGAAAAGCTTAAACGATTAATGTATTTATTCAACATAAGCACATTGCTAGTATAATAGTAAAAATTAAGTCACAGTTTCATACGAAGAAAAATTAAAACAAAATGAGTAGGAAAATTCCACTCAGTTTTTATAATTACTTACATTTCCTTCCCATGCAACAATTTAATTTTCTTAAAACACATCCAACATAGCAACATTCAAGTTTAGACCCCAAAATCCTAAGGAACACCTAAATCAACGTCGAGATAATAATGTCCAAATATTCAAGATCCTCAGTAGCTCGCATCGGTGTGCTAAGTGACTGGGCAAACTGTTATTATCACCTACAGCTTAGGGTAATGTGTTTGGTTTGGTTCTACGTGTATGTGCTTAAAGCTTTAGTGGGAAAGGGTTCATTTTTTGATTTTTTTTCTATATTTCATCATCGCTCATTTTGATTTTTGTATTCCGGTTTAGTCCAATTTTAATATTATTAATTTTATTTCTAAAAATAATTATTTATATCAATTATAGTATCCAATAATAGAATTGACTTGACATTACATATTTGCTCTGTAACAAATGAGCGTGTCTTATCTCTTTATCTACATACAAATACAGTTCTATCCCGCTGTAACGTGTCAGGTTACAATTTAAAGCTTCCTTAAATGTATCGTCGTTTACATCGACTGATTGACTGTACGACCCTAGGTCGTAGTATAAAGCACTAGTTAGTTCCATAGAACCAGTTTCAGTAGGAATGCGAGTGGGCGAGCTTGGATCCCCACTGTTTGTACAAGAAACGTTTCGACCCAATGATGCAACAACGCTATTGGAGGCATATCTTGATACTTGAATTAAGTTGTTATGCGCATCATACCTGGTGCGGCTTTCAAAGAAAGTCTTTATTTATCTATTATGGGTTTCCTTCTAGAATTGTTATTGTATTTTATGTAATATTTAATGTAGTCTTTCTTTCAACTTTAGAGAAGCGGATAAGTGTTGAATATCTTTATTTATAGTAGTTTGTAATTTTTTTAAATATCGCCATTGATATTTCCTTTCTTAGATAAACTGAAATTTTCGCCAGCTTCATGCTTTAGAATGTAAAAACAAAATTATATTATTAATATAATTGTAAACGTTCCTGTAACTACGGAAATAAATATTTCAATTTTCAAACAGTTGAGTTATGACGATCAATTCTTAATATTCAAGAAATAAAAGTTACAAACAAGTTTATTACGTACCCGAGCTAAGATAATAACAGTACCAGTCTAAGCGCCCAAAGCATTAATTAAAATCATTGTTTTATGACCACCCTTAGGTGTAGATCATTAAAACACCCACGTAAATATATGAAACTTTTTCTCATGCTATGTTCGATTTGATTGCTTGTTACGTTTGTTTTGTGTGAAATTTCAAATTGTCGGCATTTTTTTACCCCATTTTTACTAGTTAAAGTAGATTTCGTAGAAAAAAAAATTAAATTGTGTATTTTAGTACTGCTGTACCTAGAAGTCGTGCTGGCACTGCAGCACAGCGATTGTATGGAAGTTTGATGATGTAGGTTCAATTGAAGCTCTGATTAGGGAAACTGATCTGTATTTATTTTTTCGCTTTGGTAACAAGACAAAGTACGACCGTTGATTTCGGCCACTCAACACGCGATATCTCAAAAATGCAGAACTAAGTGTCTTAACAATAGGTTTCCTCTGCCTACCCGATATATGCGAGATACAGCGTGAAGCTATATATTAATTGTATAACTAATGAATTAGCAAAGCCCAGTTACTTGCGTACATTAATCTCTTCGGCAATTTGAAACGAGACAGGGAACCCAATGAAGCTGAAACCGCAGAGTTAAATCACCTATTAACTACTGGTCTTTAAAAAATTAATACATACGTTTCTTTATAAACGTGGATGTTCTACAAATATTTTTTGTTGTCTCATTTGCAGAATTCAAGAGGGATTTAAATATCCCTGTAGTATTGTTTGATCAAGTGGAGAGCTATTTGTCCATTTGTCCCTTTATAAATATGAAAAGTGAAATCCTAACAATGGGAAGAGGATTAGTGAATATTAAAGTATGGATGTACCCGTACCCGTAAATATTGTAAATTAAAAAAAACCTTTTTGTATTTACACAAAGGCTACAATATGGTCATGACGATTTTGACAGGTTGTTGAGTAGATTTTATTATTAAATTTCGTAGACAAAGAGTTAAATTCAAATAGCTATGTTAAAATGTTTCAGCAGGCGTGGTTGATTTATAAAAACTAAAGCTAGATTAAATAGCTGACCGGTTGACAATAGTTTAAAAAGTTTAAAAAGAAAAAATAAATAGTATAAAATTAGATGAAGAAACTGTTTTTTAAAATAAAGTTATCAAGATAAATTTAAAAATATTTCTTACCAAAGGTTGAGTTTTCAGAGAAAATTAAACTGATAACAGGAAACTTTAAAACTTAGCTAAATCGTGCTTTTTTTCTCAATTTCTTTAATAAGAATATATTTATACGTAAAAATATATTTTGAATACTTGCTTTTGCTTTTTTAACCTTCCTCTAAGACGCACTTTATTCCTAATATCTTTATAAACAAAATATCTGAGCACGTCCATTTCATTAGCATATTGACACAAAACAGAGTATACCTAAGGCATAAAATCGAAAAAGGCCTCATACTTTTGGTTCAGTATTATACATATTTCATTATGATTTTTAAGATTATTGAAATAAAGGTTATTTTTCTGTATCAATTTAAAGTTTACACAATAATAGGGTCACTAAATGTGATACCAGGAAAGGCTTTAAGCATTACCAATATTGACTGAGCGAGACCGGGGGGCAAACGGTAGCTCATTGATATTATTGATTCTGGATCATTTGAGTAAATATTGATTTTTACATTTTACTGTCGCGTTACAGATTTATTTTAGTTATTTTTTTTTTTGAGAATTTGTTAGAAATATAACTTGATGGCTAGCTGTTGGGGTGTGATAAAAGTATCATTTTTTTTTTTAACAAGTAACATAACTAAGAGTAAAATGATGTGGCATTTAAAGCATTCAAATAGATTATTCTTTGATAAAGTGACTAATCATTTGTTTAGGTTTAAATTAACTTAATTATTTTTTTTTAATAATGAACTTAATTATATTTAACAACATATTAGATAAGACCTCATATGTAACAAACGAATATTTATCCTATCCTATTTTAGACTCTGTATATACGTAGGCACTATATTTTATATCACTAATTGCTGCAGTAGCTCTTATCTCATAAAAATTCAAATTAAAAGTCATCTAAAAAAATTAATCCTCGTCATCCACCTAAATAAATACAAGCACCCTTTAAACATCTCTGTTTTATTAGGCGACATATTTATTTTTGTTATCGTTGCACGTCCAACGATTGGTATGCATTGGTCGTGATGAGAACGTTTCATTCTTAAGCGGCAATGAAAAGTGGATTCCTTTCGTTTGCTCCATAAAAGCTTCACGTTCGTTGTTTCTTAAAAAAATGTGTAGGGCTGTCGATGAGAAGTTAACTATATTTTTTTGAAGATTGAAATTCTATGTAATAAATATATTTATTTGTAATATTAACACATAGTAAGTCTAGTGATATCTCTATATATGTGTATCTAGTGATATCTCTATAACTCTACCTTTTACTTAATTTTTGTAAATAAAATGTAAAATGGTTTGCATTTTCTGAAAATTAAGTTTAAATATTTTTATAGAGTTCAATTCGCGTTCCTGTATGTGTCAATATTCGATAAATACACCTCCTGTAGCACAGTTAAATAGAACCTCAATATTTTTAGTTACTTTAAAATCGGTTACAATTTATAGACAAAGAAAAGAAATCTTTTTGTGGATTACAAACCCCCAACTATTCTATAACAGTGAAATTACATGAAATTTATAATTTTCATTCGAAAATATCAACCCTACATGCGCGGGCGCAGGTAAATATTGACGCGCGCAGTAAGCTGCAGCGAGGCGTCACGGCAAACTGCCTTCGCAAACATTTGTACTGTTTGTCATCCACAGCAACCGTGCTCCACTATCGTTATGGGAGAATTGTTATTTCTTTTCTTAGTATAAAGATAATCATTATTTGGTTGATATTTTTATTAATGACTTACTTGTTTTTAAATGACTTAGTCATTCATTATATTGTATTCAGAATTTTATTTAAATTTGTTTTCATTAAAGCTTGAGTTTGAAACAATATAGACTTTTTACATTTTCGCGCCTTTCCCTACCTTCACACATTTTTGCTTTTATTATAACGCTCTATCCCTAACTCTATATAAATATGAATCCAAGTGACATCAAAATCACATGTAGACTGATATAACTAATTAACATTTTAGCAACTTTACCGTGATGGTGCTTAGATAGTACCCGTATAATAACGGTATTGTTATATATCTAGAATTTTCAAAGTTGCAGTTAAGATAGTAGTAATGTGAATATATGTATTGACACATATACACATTACTTATAGTTTAAACATTCATATAGTCATTAAATATTTTGTATTAAATTTCATTATGAAAATCTACATTATAGCAAAATGTTCAACGAAATACATACACAAATAATACTTTCTTGAGCGCCGATAGCATGTTCAGTCCTCAGGTGATAAAGTTGCCTATAGTGATTGCATCTGCAAAACATCGATATCGATTTGAAATATATATAATAAATCGTGTTACATGAACATTGAACAATTTCTTAACTGACACGTTCGGAACGCCACAATCAAAGAACAGTATAGAACAATACTCTTAAAGGTTATGAAGGTACCTATAATGGAATACCTATAATAAAATAAATTGTGTTCCAATGATACTGATGATTTGAGTACTTGCCTGCTGCAATAATAATGAATGTAACGTAGAGCATAGAGATGGCTCTCAAATTATAAATAATTATAATAAGAATTATTCAAAGCGTAAAAATTATATTAATGAGAATTATAATGAAAGAAAAAAATATTTTCTGCACTTACTTAACATTAAACGTAAATTAATTCATAACACTATCATGTTACAAAATAACAAAACAGAACCAAGAAATCGACCCCAATAGTGCCATTACATTCAGTAATAAATACAATCGAAGTAATAGAAAAACAAGGCTTTACTTCGACCGACACGAAACAAAAGTACAATAATATCATTCCAAGGTATCAATATTCGATAACAGCCCTATGCTTTCTATAATAATGGTATGGGCGTGGTACAAAACGAAGAGCCAGCCTCAAACAGGTATATTGTTATAACCACGTGACGAATGTATGTAATGAAAATGAATACGCACGATTTGTGTGCACTTTAGGCGGTATGCAAATATGAATTGCTTCTTAAGAATTGAATGCTTTTATTTGTTTATAATTGTGTGTGATTAATATAGAAAATTGTATGGTTTGTATTTATTAGAAAATTGTAAAAATAAAATGTCTACAATCTTGTTGAATTGATTGCTATAGTGATGGTTATGAATTCATCACACAACTCAATATGTCAGTTAAAATGTCTATCTGGATTTAGTTAGATAAGGTGACATATCTTTCAAATAAATAATTACAAAGAAGCGGGTTAAACTAATTAATAAAAAATATCGACAAATACATTTACTTGCCCTACAAACTTGTGCAACATTCTATACTCTTAATTATGCAAATCTATATTTGATTATCAAGTAAGTACCTATACTGATTGCTCATATAATAAGTAATTTTATTGAGTTGAACTATTAACACTTTCATCTATAAGTGTACAAATAAAATCTACTTTTAATCTTGTATTTATACTCTATAAAAAAATAGAAACTTTTCCCTTTGCAGCTCTTTGTATTACTTCGTTAGTTTCATTATATAAAGCAGATATCTCTCCGTCTCACACTTTAATCTGAAGACCAGGTAAATATTTTTTGTTACATATTTATAACTAACTAGTTAAGATAGAACTTGTTCGCAAAACCTATAATTTTACATATTGAACTAAAATAATACTATACCACTCTGCTATGAAAGCCGCGAGTTCACTTCAACACACATAGTATTTAAATATTGAATATTATTCTTATTAAGATAAAGTCCTTTAACATGTTTCAAGCTTGTTACACCATTTCCTACGCATTAATAACCGTAGTCGTGTCTGAGGTAATTTGAAAAGACGCACCACATTACATCAAATGTGCTTTAATGATAGTGATGACCAGTTCTCGGTTCTATATAATTTACTAAGGATTGAGTTATTAGAAGTATATCGTACTAATGTACAGGTTCTGGTCCGGAGCGGTGGATTGGAGGTGTAATGGGATTTTGATATGGTGAGTGTTAGCTTTTACGTTGTTAGCTTTACGTTTTTGGATAAATATTGTAAATAACATACTAGTTTAGTTTTTTTTTGTTATTGAAAAATGTATAGTAAGTGACATATTATTCCGCTTTTCTTTGCCGTTCATTTAGAAACACGTTTGTAATTTATATCTAATTAACATAAAACACTTTTATTTTAGACATAAAAATAACAACATATCAGAATGTCATTTAGCGGATCGTAAATATTGAATTTATGGGATTAAGTCATAAATTTGTGGACATAAACGACATGAACTAACATTGAAAAGGACTGCCGCGTGTTTTCAAATAATAAAACACCTATAAAACACATTTCTGAAACGGTAGAGTCGCTTCTCATTTATCTTATTTAATGAGTTGTAAAATCTTCGAGTCACTATGATGTATCTAGCCTATATAAATTCAAATTTTATTATTCTTTTACCATATTACATTGTTTAGATTTTTAAGTGGCATAGAAATTAGATTTTTACGAAATAATCGACTTCATTAAATATCTATGCTTTTTTTATTATAAATTGCCTTATTATTCGTGGTCCTTCGAGCCGGATCGTGGGCGTAAGTTTGTCGCTTTCTTATGCCTCTCTTGAATTGATTAAAGTTTTTTATCTTACATTGTAAGGTAATCATCGTATGTCTTTTTCTTTCTTAATGACCTCAGATTAACATGTTCAGAGCGGTAGAGTTTGTGATGACGACGCCGAATTTCAATTGTTTTGAACTTTCTTCAACGCCAGATGTACGTACATTAATGTAAATTTATTGAGAATTATTTTAATGAGGTAGGATATTAGCATGTATAATTAACTCCTAAAAACGATATGGTTCATTTATTATTGAAATAGTTCAACATTTAAATTTCTAACAGAATTAAATTAAAAAAAAAAGAACAAAATATTCAATAGTTTGCCTAATCCTATTAAGTATGTAGTCAAGATGATATAAATTAGGGAAAGCTTACTTTTCATAGGGCGCATAAGGATCTTTTCTTTATTATACCGACAAGAATTCCAATACAGTAACGGTATAGTCATCAATTAAGAAATAATTTATTATTAAAGATTCAAATAAGAAATATGCCTTGTCATGTTATTTCTTTATCTAAAGGGTTTGTGCACTAATGACGTGAGTTGCTTATTTCTTTGTATAATAGTAATTAATTTATATTTTGAGAGCTTTCATTTCTCTCAAAAATAATTGGATACTTGGGATTCAAGGACTGAGATATCTTACTCAACTTATTAAGTTGTTTATACATGTTAATAAATAAAATTGTAAAAAATATATAGAAGCGTAGTGTATTTTTACGAAATATTTAAATACCTACAGCAACCTTCAATTTTCTTATGTTTAATTAAATTATGATATTGTAGTAATTCAATCGTTCGTTTGATTCGATATTCGTTAATCAAAGCATTCGTATTTTAACTAAGTAAAAACTTAACAGTAAACTATGCTACTATATAACCTATACATCTTGAAGCTCTCAGCATATAGCTCCAAACAACTTCGCATTCAAATTAAAACAAAACAATCACACCGTTTGAATACGAAAGCGTACCGAAACAAGTCCTAACGAACTCGAAATATCTTTTTATTTTACGTTAGCAAGACAGCATGTCGGCGCAAGAGTTCCTTCGGGCGATTTGGGCATTTTTTTCTTCCCATACCGATGTGCTTGCCCTCGGCTTGTTCTTCGGGTAATGGCTTCATTATACCACTTGGAATCTCGGAAAGAGGCTCGGAGCCCTCCGAGACTACCTTATAAACTTTGATTTTTGAATATATTTTTTAATATTGCGTTGTATGGTAGTACCTAGATATACATTTAATTAGAGTAAGCATGTATATCTGTAAAGACATTCAAAAAAATGCATATGAAAGGGAAATATGTACTTTATGATATGAATACCTATAATTTTTATTTCATACAAGTACATATGTTTATAAAGTTAAAATGATGCGTTACAATATGAAAGAAGCAATACTCATATATTAAAGAACATACAAATTTATAAGCTATTACGCAATTATGTACTCAGTTTCGTGATTTTAAGATGGTAACTGCCATTTACCGTTGCAATTTTGATGCTTCAGGTGATTCTTCAATTATGGTTTTTACATAATTCTTTGATTTATCTCAATTTTCCATGATTTATGGTAAATAATCTATTAAAAATAAGATATCGTACATTATAATATACATAGATATATTATATATCGATAATTACGTGTCACAGCACTAAATCAGTACCGATTTGCAGTCCAGGAGGTCTGAACGTTTCTGAATAATTACAGGTTTCCTTGTGAATTTCTTGAGGAATTACCAAACTCATTTTTGTGTCTGGTAAGAAGCGCGACCGTTTTACTTTCCACCTTATAATTACCGTACGTCGGCACATATTTTCTGGGAATCATTTGTTTTCTTATGAACAATGTATACATCGATAGTTTACTTTTAAAATTGTTGTTGTACATACATACAATAGCTGAAATGCCTTGTATTGAAAGATCACGCGATATTAAATTACTCAATATACGTATATTACTCAAATATATAAATATGTTGGTTGCTTTTTTTAATATTATGTTTTAATATTAATAAATGAGATGCAATGATTTTGACTGTGATATTTATATATATATATATATATATATATATATATATATATATATATATATATATATATATATATATATATATATATATATATATATATATATATATATATAGACGTTCCATTAGTCTGCTTAAGTAAATTCTCCAAAAGAAAGTTTTTATTGGTTTCACATCTTTAAGAACGGCAAAGAAACGATAAGCGTTCTTCGCGTGGGCTTAAAATCTACCTGCAATTAACTTCGTGATTGATCTAAGTTAACGGTAACACGTCGTTATTTACTATACAAATATTTACGTAAGATCTTCTGATCAGATTTGAGATAATTTTATTTTATACAATTCTACAGATATATAAAATGTTTTTTTTAGATATATTTTAGATTTTTGACGCAGTCTTCCGCATAGGCAAATAGATTTAGCATTGACCAATCCGTTCCACATGCGCCACTAAATTTTTACAACACCGTGTTTTATCTTGTTACCAGACCGCGAAAATGAAAATAATATACCCTGGACTAGGGATCGAACCCACAACCTTCACGTTCACAATCAGGAGTTATTCCACAGCGTCACAACGGAAATGCTACACCCACAAAGAAAATCACAGACTACTAAAAATTTTACAAAGTGTAGATACTAACCGACGTGCACCAACAAAGGCGGTATTAATGTACATATTTATCTGTATTCAAGTGGAGGGGCAATTTATCTGAGCGCAGGGAATTGTGCGCAATTGAAACGTACACTAGTTAATAAACGCGTGCGTGCAAATGTGGTTATTACTCTTCGTGGGCGGGTTATATTTTATTGTAATATTGGTCCTTTCGAAGGTGGATGATTATTTAAGCTGAAAATGGTATGGACGAAAGGTTAATGCGACGATTCTGCTGTTTAGTAATGAATTTATTAAGCTTCCGCTATATTCGACATATATTGCGTGGTGAGCAGCGTAACTTAACGACGCGTTTTGTTTTGTTATTAGAGCGACGAAATGGCAATAGTTTGTTACTCTGAGTGGGAATCGAGCCCGCAACCGTTGCTTTTAGAGTCAGACGAGTGTCACTGCGCTACGACGTGGCAGTCGCAAATACTAAATGAGGTAAATTTTATAAGCATAGAAAATTTTTTAACTTATTATTCGAGTAAATAATTTGCAAAATTAAAGTTGGATTTGAACCGACTTATATATAACAATCCCAATGCATTGAATAAAATTTGTATATTAGCTTAACTTTTTGTGTTATTGATATATACATGATTATTACATAAACTAGTACTTTATAAGTCAATAAAAGGGATTTTTAGTCAAAGTTCGTTTAAACACGAATAGTCTTTTGCTTAAAACATTTCAAATACAACATTCTGAGTAATATGTAAAGTATTTACATGTAAACAATGCAATTGTCCATACAAACGTATGCCAGACGTGTACTGGCTCAGTTTTAATGGTAATAGAAGCTACCATTGTAAAAAAAATGTGTTTAGAGTAAACGCCTGCGGTGAGTGACAAGTTGTCTTTCCAGTTATAATGTTAGTTTTATAGCCTAAGAAATTGCGCTTATTTACAATGTATTGATTTATAGCGTTATTAACATACTGGCAAAGTAGTTGACGTTATTAGTAGCGGCGTCTTCTTCCTGACATTAGCATTGGCATCCTATTTGTTTTTAGAATGTAAAGTTTTGCTTAAATCTTTTTTCGAAGGGAATTCTGATGTTTTTTTTTGAGATAAAATATATTAACTATTTTTGAAATTCTTAGATACCGCGGCATCCAATATTTATTGTTACA